>OMNV01008966.1:0-57838 GCA_900303265.1 Brotula barbata
AGGATAACGCCAAACTCCTGGCCAGGTGTGTCAGACTGAAGGAGTTATTTGAGAGAGAGTTCATTCAGACCTTCAACATCCAGGAAGAGACTGACGGATCAGCACTGTCATTTCCAGACTTGGAGCTCATGTTGGCAAAATGTTTGAACAGTTGATCCTGCAAACAGCGAGGGGAGGTTTTTAATGATACTGTTTTATTATATAACACTGTAAATATGACTCGATAATATTTTTATATTAATGTGGTTCTCAAACCCTGCACTGCTATGAAAAACAGTAATTGGATGAAAGATGTTTTCCTGATTTTTATCACTAAAACACTATTTTACCATGGGAGCTGCAAATGCTAAACAAATGTACATGGTGTTCTTGTGACGGGTTGTTTTTGTTTTGTTTTTTAACAAAATGAAACTCTCAAAAGAGAATCATGTAAATAAATAATAAAATAAAAAGTCAAGATTTGGATTTAAAATACACGATTATTAGATAGAACATCAAACTTGCAACTTTACAAAACTCAGTCATGAGATCCGGTCTGATCAGGCGCAGTAGTGGTACTATAATGTAGGTGGTTGGATACATGCATGTAATTGAAATGGGACTTTTTGAAGCTTGAACTGCTTCTTTCAGAAAACTCCATTTTTATAATGCTCACCACACCATGGTTTCAGATTTTTGGTGTATTTTCATTCAGTAGTAGGCCCTGTCTGAGTAGACCCTCCCATGGCTACTGTCTATGTATAATTTTGATTTTAGCTCTGAATAACATAAATTATGATCAACTCCCTCTAACTGTAACTGCAGCTGTATGGTTTCACTTTCAGCATGAAGCATCATCTTCAGTAATGACACATACAATTTTTGCTGATAGTACCTTAAGCATTCATTTAAACTTGTTTACGTCACACACCACTAATGTGTGTGATCACTGACTACACTATTATACTAGTTACGACATTATTATCACTTTATAAGTCAAAATTTTGTCTCTCCATCTCAAAACTGGGCCTATCAAACTATCTAGTCGTGCAAGTTTTTTTTCCCCTTATTTCTGAATTTATCTTTTAGAAATCCAAAAAATGGAAAATCAGTGGAGCCTCTCTTTAACAAAACATAATATTAGGAACAATTTGCCTCATTATGAGAAGTTTTAAACTCCTACATGTTCCACTATTGGTCCACACAACATACAGTGATGCAATGACATCCAATTTAATCTCAAACAGACACCTGTAACAGAGGACTCATCTCAACTTACTTGTGCATATCTTACGTCACTCTCCGACCTGTTCCTGCAATAACTGTTCATCTATTCACATTGTCTGAAGTGTGTGTAATCTTTTTTTCATTCCCCCTCCTCTCCGTCGTGCGAGAGATAAAACCTGATACTAATCGTTTGGCTTTTTTTTTTCTGTCTGGTAAACATGAATGGACGCTCTGCTGACGTCACCGTCCAGTTGCGAGCAGCGGGTCTGTGCTGAGAGCTGCGCAGCCGCTCTGCGCATCCGTCAGCTGTACGCAGGACACGCAGCCATTTCTCCGTCTCCCGTCAAACATAAACAGGGGGGATTTGATGATCTGCGCACACAAGTAAAGGAGCACGTGGGAGCCATGATTCCGTCTGAAAACACAGACTACCCGACGGTTGCCAAACTTTGTGCCAAATAATCGTCCGCCTGCGCAGACGAACAGCCAACAGCCTTTGTGCTCGGTTTGTTGTTGTTGTGTTTTTGCGCGCATGTCGGCCATGGAGGGAAATCTGCACGGAGAGATACATGTGAAAACCGAGGTGGTTGATGGGAAGGCGTCTGTGCTGGTGGGCAGTCGGGATTCGCCTGCGCCGTGCGGTGATGGAGGAGATGAGCCTGCAGAAGAGCTGAGTGACGCGGAGCTTCAGGCAGCGGCAGCAGCAGCAGTAGCGGCAGCGAGCGGCGGCGGCGGCGGCGGAGGCGCTCCGGTCCTGCTGTGTGAGTGCTCACTGCCTCCTTCATCCGCTAACCACTGATGATGAGGATAATGATGATGTGATCACTTTGAATGTCAGTACATTAAAATACTGCTTTAACAAGAGCGGCGCTGATCAGGTTGGCTTAGAGGTAGAATGCGTCATAATAATTAGAATAATAAGAGGAGCTAAGTGTCTTAGTTATCACCTGAGCAGGATTTCCTGGACCACATTGTGGGCAGTAAAGAGCTTTTTTGGCACTGTAAACTGTCTGCATGGAGCCTTTCTTAGTTGTTAGTTCTTTCCTCTGGATGCTGTGACTTCCACCCACCATTCAAAGCGTTTGTTCTCAATTAGCCGCAGGAGTGAATGAGTTTCTCCGTGTGTGTGTCAGCACTATGATGGACGAGGCCTCCTGTCCAGGTTGTTCCCATAGAGACCTGAGATCGGCCTCTGCTCCCTGTGACACTGCACGGGGTCAAGTGTGTGTGGTAATTTGTTCAAAAAGGTGTATCCTTTTACCACTTTACGGCTCTTAAGGTGTGAATTTTGTAAATATTGGAACAAACTGTGAATTTGTTATGGAAGAGAGATTCTGCTTTTTCCCATGGCAACAACCTGTGTCTCATACACCACACAACCCCAGGAATGCCTTCTTATTGGAGCTAAACAACCTCTAAAACATGCAGCCTCCCACTGATCAACAACTCACACTAATTAACATTGACACTTACACACACTAAACACCTTAAACACACACTCCGTACAGTCAAATATGGGTTAAAACAGTAAACAAGATTAAAACACCATTAAGCTAAGAACACACATTGAACAACATGAACATTACTGGACGCATTGCGTGCTGGGAAATCTCTGCTCCTGATCCCCCAACACACTACAATACCATTTAACTGGTGTTCCTACCATCCCGACAACATCATAGTAGAAGTGTGTGGTTTGGCTGTGTTAAGCTTGTAGTGGTGGATTAAACTTGATTTAAAGTACCAATATCACATTAAAAGTGTCTTAGTTACAAGTACAGGATAATAACTGCTCTTCAGATGGACTAAGTTATAATCCTGTCCAAGCCATATTGAAAATATTTTGGAATCACTAACTAAAGAAGTAAACGTATACATTTAACTGAATCAGACAGAAATTGGACTTAACATTAACAAAAGTGGCTTTTATTGATCCTCTTGGCTTTTACCAATCTGTTATCTTATCTTATCTTATAATTAACAAACCTTTAATGAATCAGTGGACTCAGCAGAGAATTGGAAGTGAGACAGTAAAACAGTGTGAGTCCCCGACATGTCGATCCGATCCAAGACGCTGCCTCATGACATTCATCAAACTGAAGAAACACCATGTGATGAGTTTTATTCTCCTTTATATTACAGCTTGATAATCACATGATGTCATATACGCCTAATTTTCAGTTGAGATCTCATAATATTGAGATAATGTTTAGAAATGACTCAACCCAGATCAGCGTCAACATCAGAGGAATCTTCTCCGGGTCACGCCACGCACACACACCATTCCACCAGGTTTCATCCCAATCTGTCCAGATGAAGTTGTGTAATCCTGCTGACAAACAGCTGAGAACGATCTTTTGTCTCACCGTCAGATCCTGTCAACACCGGCAGATTCTTTACTACGTCAGGGGATGGAAAAACGTACCTGAAGATAGCTCCTGGTACGTATCTATCTGTCCATCCATCCATCCATCCATCCATCCATCCATCCATCCATTTTAAATAGCAACAGACTAAATCTACTGTGGGTTCTTATCTAACGTGTTCTCCTCTCCAGCCACAGTGATGCCGGCGGTGCCCTCAGAGAAGATGACTCCCTCTGGTCCAGATTTCTCTTCCAAAGCGGTTTTGTGTTTGATCGAGGCTGTGGGACGCCGCTGGGGCTTGTATGAGACTCGAGAACGCTCGCAGCTCTTCCAGAGCGTCCAGGAGGAGATGGCCACCAAGGGCCACGCCCTTCCTGTGGAAAGGATCCGCCGCAAGTGGAACAACCTTATTGTCACCTACAAGAGGGTGAAGGACCGCACCCAAGCCACGGGACACGCCAAGACGTCCTGGGAGTTTTTCGATGTAGGTCTGAGAGAGAGAGGGGGAGAGTCTGTTCTTTATAAGTACACAGATACACACATCATGGTTCACCATGGTGAAACACTTCAGTGTTCTTTGAAGTCCGTCATCTTAAATCATCATTGACAGCTCAATGTGTGACGATTCTAAATAACTGTAATCTCTGTGTCTGTGTTTTCTCGCTCCAGCTGATGGATGCCATGCTGAGTGACACCGTCGGCACTCAGATCAACTGTAAACGTAGCAAAGGTGGCAGCATCACCTCCACTCCATTGGCAAAGATCGCAGCAAAACCTCAGGTTCCTCCCTCGTCCGCCATCATCCGCACCAACTGTGACTTTGCCGCAGCCGACAGCGTGGAGTCGCTGGGTCAGGTGGCCGCCGGGAGTCAGATTAACACCATCAGCAACAAGGACAGCAGCATTGCCACCCTAACCTCGGTGGCCACGGTCAGCATGTCAACAGGAGTAAATGCGCCGGAGCTCAAGCCGCTGATCGTCCTGAACGGTGACAGCAGTTCAGTCGCTCTTCATCCAGCTGGCCTTGCGTCTTCTCCACCTTTCGCATCGTCATCTTACTTTACAGATTCAGCCTCTCCTTCCTCTTCCCTTGGATCAGCCAACAACACGGACATACACAACTCATCACGCTACTTAAACCGTAAAGTTCCACCCTTCACATCAGGCGTGGCACCTTTTCGTCTCAGCAGCAATCAGAATCTCCTGGGCATGTCCTCCTCTTTCCGTCCGTCCCCTTCCTCCTCTCTCCCCTCCTCTATGTCCACCTCGTGTCCTGCAACCTCCCTGACAGCGATGGAAGGACACGAGGACCAAAGCAGCGCCACCCTGTTACACGAGATTCTGAAGCGCCAAGAGCAGCAGGCCGACCCAGACCGAGCGGCTCGGCGACGAGTGGAGGCCAGAGAGAGGAGGCGCGAGAGGAGGGAGGTGCGGATGGCCGAGTCCCTGGGCAGGATAGCCACAGCGTTGGAGCTGCTGTCCTCCAAACAGGACACCGTCATCGCACTCCTGCAGAGACTGGCTGATCGCAAGTGACCGAGGGGACAGCAATGGGGGGAAGACTTATACCTGTTAAGTCTCAGTCCAGGAGAGACACCGTGGTCCCGCCCTGACCTCTGACACTAAAACCTGACATTAAAGATGTTTTTTAACTTAATATGAACTAACGTGGTGTCTTTTCTTACATGTCTCCACGTTATGTTGCATCAACTCTGAAGACTTTTGTTATCTTGTATAACATCCTTCAACGTTCTGGGTATTTATGTTATTTACATTTAAATAAATGCACTTTTTAAGTTGTCTGACAGCTCGTACTTTTTTAAAAACACACTTTTTTCTGGTCCAGTATTTTCTTATCTTGTTCTTTTACGTTTGACATTTTTTTAACATAGCTTTTTCCGCAGAAACACAGCAGATAAACAGAAATATGTCACGTTAATTACACATATTGGTCTGCACACGCTGCATGAGTGGAATTCATCTGCAGGATTAAACACTACATCCACTAGGGGGCAGTTTGATGACCAAAACATAAATAATAAATAAAGAACAATAATAAATAAATCCTGTTTGGCTGCTGAACACTTTTACATCTAGTACGTTTGCTCACTGATGATTACAATCAGGGCAGCTACAGTGTGCAACAACCCACAGGATGATGCAATAAGGGTATGTGATGTGATGAGTCAGATTAGGCTGTGCGATATCAAAGTGTCTCCTTTTGTTCAAACTTCAAGCATATCCACCCAAGATGTGATTTACATATGATTTCTGTCTCCTCAGGACTTGAAGAAAATCACTGTCGCTCTGGTTTGGACTACTGTAACTGTCTCTACATGGACGTTCCATAAAACACCATGTCCTGTCTTATTTATTTTTAAAAGTCTCCACCAATATTCTATCTCATGACCTCTGGGATCATCCAATCAAAGTCGATAAAGGGGATCTTGATTTTTCTGTTGCTGCCTAAGAACTTCTGAATCTCATTTAAAACCTCATTTTTGTGTCTGATGTTCTGTCATGTTCCTTCCCCATTCACTGCTTTTATTTGATTCATTATTTATCTGACTAATTCTAGGTACATCTCTGTATTTGTATCGGTCGGCCTTCTGATTTACAGACACATTGTTCTCTTTTTCAAACTGTTACTTTTGCTAACAAATAAGGATGAATTGATTTGACTTTTCTTGTTAAACAGTCTTTTCCTCTTTAAACCAACCTGTGTTACTCTGCGTGTAGCTTTGCGCTCTACATTGTGCCGTTCACACTTTCAGTTTCATTCTTGCTCGTTTTGGGGATTTTAAAAGAGGTGAAAACCCGTGAGCGACTGAACCACAGTCAGAACATTCACCAAAATTAGAACATCAGACTCAGTTGAGAATAGCAGCCATGAGGATGAAAAGTACTTTGAAATAATAGTCAAAGTGGTCATAAATAAAATAGCATAATGTCCAAAACATAAAATATGAAAAAGCTTGTCTAATAAACAGTATAATACATGCACAGTCAAATACATATTGCATTGAATAAAACAATGCAATGACAAATGAAATATTTGGCGAATAACAAATATTCAGGCAATTTTGCCACAAAATAGATGAATAAATCTTCCAAAGCTCAACATATATCTTGATGCTTGACTTAATATAAAGTCTCAAAATCTGTCCTTTTCAATTTTTTATAAATCCATATTAATCTTGGAAACTAATTCCCATTGAAAAACACTGAAATGATATACATATATAAATATACAGTATGTATATATATCACTTTAAATGTAAATAGTATACAAATCGAAATGATTGATTCTGTTTTGGTTGTTTTCGAGACTCATGTTTCTCGTCTCATATATGGTGACTGAATTTGACAGTTTATCCACCATTTCTATGATACCGTGGGAGCCGTTGTAGACATTCAACGTTCACCCTCATGACAGCTCTGACTGTGAGTCGTAGCACTGTGCTTTGTGGTTACCTGCTGGTTTGTACACGCAAAGGATGACACTGAAATGATTTTATCACCACAGTCAATGTCACATACAATGTCAAATAAAGAATGATAAATTCACAAACAGCTGCCAACATAATCTAAGATCTTAATGGAAAGACGGCTGAATGTTTGACAGACGCTGTCGCTGTGCTGTCACTAAGAAAATGATGATGATGACTCAGTTATTCATGACTCAGTTATTCATGACTTTGTCATTCGGTTAGGCATCTGATTACATAAAAGTTTTCTGTAATGGTGTATTCAAAGTGTGATTTAAATCCATTTATGTGAAGTGTTTAACATGTATGATTCATAAAACTCATCATGTTATGTGCCATTGATCGTGAACGTTCACCTGAGATCGCCTTGATGTTGAAGTGGTGGAGGATTTGCATGTATATCATTATTATTATTGTTATACGAAAGCCTTGAGAGGGAAGCAAAAAAAAAAAGTTTTTCAGATACGCTCATTTTACAAGTGTTTGTTGTTGTAGTACCCATTTTGGCCACAGGGTGGCAGCTGAAAACTTTTTTTGTCTGTTTGATACCCCTGAAAGGAAAGTGAAAAAAGGTTTTTCAGATACGTGATTGAGTTGTGTTTATTTTTGTAGTACCCATTTGTCCAAAGGGTGGCCGTTGAAAACTTTTTTTGTTGGTTTGTTACCCCTGAAAGGCAAGCAAAAAAAGTTTTTCAAATACGCTCATTGTTGTTGTGTTTATTTTTGTAGTACCGATTTCGGCCACAAGAGGGTACCACTATCCAATGCGTGAGTTTACCATGGTTCGTGTCTTTCTTTTGGGCTAGGAATCTATTTCATATGTTTCTATTTAGCATAGTATTTCAACCGATGCTAATGCTAACGTAGCTCCTCGGGGATTTAAGCTGTTATTTTCCTCGTTTTGGCAATCTAACTTGTGACAACACATTAGTTAGGCTTGCATGGGCTCTGGCGGGGGGTCGTTGTTGTTTATTTTGTTTAAATATGCCGAATCCTAATATTGTGGGTTATTGTTGCTCGGATTAATCGAAGATAGCTAATATGCGCTAACGCCCGTTGTCACTTGTTGCCATAGTAACGGTAAGCACTCCGGTAAAGGCTGATGGAATGCGAGGAGTGCAGAATCAAGCTGCATCGTAAATACCACAGAAAGAATTAATCCGGAAGAAGGTTATATTATACTACCACCAAAGATCTATTTGGTGCCTTCAGACTGAGACGCTGAAAACGTTACTCACACTTGTTTTACAGTTTACGTCTAAACTGAAATCATAAAATTAATGCAAAAAAGTCACACGTGTCATTGTTTCTCACGTCAAATCACGAGTCTTACACTACCAAGTCGAGTGTCAAGTCATTGATTTATTTTTGTCGAGTCAAGTTGCGATTTACAATGATATTTATGATATTGTGCGACGGTTACGTCCTGAAAGTATGCCGTTAGTTAACGTCATAGTTCTCTTCAACAATGCAACGAAGATGTGCATCACAGGGGCTTTAGTAATGGCTACACGCAATAGCGTCAAAAAAAAAGTAGATATGCGGTGTATTCCTGCCTCTGCGCTGCACCACAAGAACTCTATGATCAAACCTCACAAGTTAGCGGCCTGACGGCTGACGTCGTCATGGCTAACGGGAGCGGTAGACTAGCGCCGGTTGAAATACTATGTTCTTGTTCTTTTTAAATAAAGATTAAAAAAATAGTAATATATGAAATAGATTCCTAGCCCAAAGAAAGACACGAACCATGCTAAAATCACGCATTGGATAGTGGTACCCTCTTGTGGCCGAAATCGGTACTGGTATTATTTTATCATAACTATTATTTTTTTCATTTAATTTTTATCAGTACTTTTAGTATTTATTATTTTGCTGACAGTACGACTCCACAAAATGTCATCCTGTCTCTCCGCTTCTCATTATGATACACACCATTTCCATCTACCTACCTGTCTGTATGTCTAGCTATCAAACGGCCACCCTCCTTCATCAGGATTCCATTGATAAGTCCACGACACCTCCACAGAGCTCAATATTGAAAATCTGCCATCTCATATTCCACTCCCACTATGTAATGTATGAGTTTCTAGCATCCGTGGTCCTCCGTCGAGTCCTCACATGGCACAGTCGGCATGAGGATGACCTCTGTTCTGATCTGAGTCCTTGAGGCTAGTGTTGTACCATCATCATGTTGGATGTCTCACTAGTAAAACATGTAAACATGAGATGTAAGATGTTCATTCATTTGTTTCATCAGACCTGGATGTATTTAAAGGAGAATTTAGAATACAATGCCTCTAATGGTGCTTCCATAGGACCCTAGAGATACTCAATAGGTATTAATCCTGGGTTTGAGTTTTGCATTAAGGATGGGAGTGCAGCTTGTACCCAAGAAGTAGAGCACAAACGTATAATGTTACTCTACTAATGTGCTTTTGCTCAGCATAATGCCGATATCTGATATTGTACAAAATTCACAGGCGTTTTTCCTGCTCAAGAACCTCCAAGTGAGCACCCATGGGTCAAAGACGGAGACAGCAGTGATAAGAGAGAAAAGGTGCCAGACTATTTTCCAGCAGTTGTTGCAATAAGTTTGTAATGCACTATTTCCCCACCACAGACGTCTCAGACGTGGACAAATGTGCACAATTTTAACTGTCCATGAACAGAGAATGTGTCCTCATCGTGCGAAAGACCAAAAAGTTTCTCATCCTTATGACTCAGTATGACAAAGTTTCTCACAAAACAGAATCTCATGAGAAAATGTTAAATATTTGTTAATTATTGTTGAGTTCAAGAAAAGTGATATTTACGTCTATATTATTATTATTGTTAATGACTGTTTTACTCATTGACAACCGTTGTTTTTTTTTTTTCTTCAGCTCATAAATCTTGGCAGTGTGTAGATTTGAATCATGACTCCAAAAAACATGGTATATATTTTTTGTACTTTCCAAAACACTAGGACATTTCTGGGTAAACAAAGTACGAAAAAAATTGTATTTCAGTATTTTAAAATACTCCGTTCCATCAACCTGTATGTGTAATTAAACTATGGCTGATTTTAAACATGAATTGATTTCATCTTAACAAAGGATGATGTACTTTGCTGACTGACACAGTAAAGGAGATCAACACAAAAGTTTGATTGAGTTCCTAAAGGAAAAGCAGTCAGACTTTATGCCCCATTTAAATAAGTTGTGGTAGATAAAACTTAAGAAATAGTCACATAATATCCCATACGGGATGAAACGAACGAAAATACACTACAAAAAGAAAATACAACTTTCAAAAACCCACGATGTTTAATAGCAAAACAAAAAACGAGGAAAAGCTCCCACATACTGTTTGATTCATATACTACTATTCTGTCATATTTTCCTCTTCATCCTCCTCCTCCTCCTCTTCATCTTCATCAAAGTACTTATCCTCTGCGTCTCTGCTGACTATATCCAAGTTGTCATAGTCTGGGTTCTCGTCCACCTCACTGCAGAGAGATGCACAGAGACAAATACGACCTTAAAAGCAGAGCTCAACATTATATACGCTCACGGTAATGAAAGGTGCAGTGACATGAAGCAGGAAAAACACATAGAATGTGGCCAAACAGAATAATTTGGGCACTTATTGCCCAAAATTAAAATTAGCATAATATGAGATTTGTTTTTTAAGCTGCACATGAACATAAAGGTTTGCCAAGGTAAAATGCACACTGTGTATTTCTATTTTACGTGCTGCTGGTAAAAATCAGGATGACAGCGCTCTTAGTTCACTTTTAGTCGTTATAACACGCTGAACAAGGATTCTGCTGCATCACGTTGAGCTCGTAGCTGAGAGTTTAAATTACTGAGAGTTTGAATTTGAAGTAGGGCGGCACGGTGGAGTGGTGTCAACTGCTCCTCATGGAGGATGGGTAAGAATGCAGAGAATAAATTTTCCTACGGGGATCAACAAAGTACCCTTCTTTCTTTCTTTACTTTGTACAAAAGCTTTCCCTTATTCGATGACAAATTAGATGTAGAACGCTAAGTGGAAGGAGTTTTGAACAGCCCATCTTCTACATGAAGCACGACTATATGTCCCCATCTAGACATGGTTTTTATCTTGTCTTGAAGACACTTCATAAAGTATA
Organism: Brotula barbata; assembly: GCA_900303265.1. Lineage (NCBI taxonomy): Eukaryota > Metazoa > Chordata > Actinopteri > Ophidiiformes > Ophidiidae > Brotula > Brotula barbata. Next base: position 11,193 of record OMNV01008966.1, read on the forward strand.
AACACGTGGTGGTGGTGGTTAAGTTGAGAATACCTGTGTACAGTTATCCAAAAAATACTATCAGTAAATAAATGACCTGAACTCATTTTTACTAGTGAATTTCATAAAGTCGTTTTCGTATGAGACGTGCAGCTTCAGGTATTTCATCCACAAGTCTGCTCTGTTGTCCCTTTACCATTTTGTTTTTGATTTAATGGTTGTGTTGTGCAAGGACAACTGAAATAAAAACAAACAAATATTTTTTTTCTCTGACTGACCTGTAGTTGAAATCTCTGTCTTTGCCATCAAGGAAGCGTTGATGCATCTGACTGATGAACTCGGCTCTGAGCAGAGCCTTCTCCTCTGGGTTAGGCTGCCATCCCTGCTGATTTACTCCATCACCTAAACATGAAGACGGAATGAAGGAACAAAGAGGGAAGCAGTGAGAAGAGGACAACAAAAGGATATGGTAGAGATTTCATGAACCAGATAGATTCTCTCTTCTCTTCTGGGCCCTCATACACACATCTATGCACTCACACATCAGCTTTACTCATATTCACATTGTCTCTATTAATATGCTATAATGAGCTCTCGCACCATCTTCTTCCTCATCCTCGTCTTCCTCCTGCGCTCCCTCTTCTTTCTCCTGCTCCTCCTGCAGTCGATCTTGGATGAGACGCTCCTGGTAGGAGTTGAGGAGGAGGTGGGCCAGCCCTCCTGTGCTTCCCGCTGGCTCCCCCTGTGCACCTTCCAGCATGGCCTCTTGGGAGCGCTCCAGCACCTAAAACAACCAAACACAAACTCAATATATACGCAAGATAAAATAAAAAATGGAAATTAGAACTAAAGTCCAATCCAAGCTGTTGACACTGATCCTGCATGTCGACTCTTACCTCCTCGTCTGTCAGATATTGGCCAATATACTGCTCATACAGCAGGGGCTCCCTCACACGCATCTGCTCGTCACTGAAATACTCGCCCTCTGAGAGGAAGCGGGCAGAAGGCCAGAGGGACAAGAACAGTTTTAGGGGTGACAGCGAACATTTGGCAACTTAATACACTTGATCTCCTACATACCACACGGTCTGCCAGTAACATTGATGTGTTAGGAGAAAAATAAACAAACGAGCACATAGATACAAAAAACAGCGCTGTTGTTTTCCCATTGTCATCTGTATTACTACTGACTAATTTCCATTGTATACAAAAAAAATAAAACATAAGACACATTTTTTTGACTGTGCAAAAAAGTCCAGGGATTCATCATTTATTTGTGACATCATCCATCTCCGTAGCCTCCACTTCCACTGTTCCACCCAGCTCCATAGACCCACCAGGCCGCCCTACTGCTGAAACCCACTCCACCCTCAGCAGGAAGTAAAACTCTGGACGTAAACCAACTTCCACCCACAATTTTTGACATCGATATTAATGGGGCCACCGTGTGCACCTCATCTCACGACGCCACGCTGTGTAAATGGTAGATGGACTGCATTTCCATAGCGCTTTCATCCAAAGTGCTTTACAGAGTTTGCCTCACATTAACCCATTCATACACACACGGACAGCTGAGGGAACTGTGTAAGGTTGTCAAGCAATGTAACCACTAGCTTGTCGGGAGCAATTTGGGGTTAGGGTCTTCCTCGGGTGACCTTCGACATGCACACAAATTATAATTCCTTTTTCAACAGAGAAATTATAACTTTTCTTTTGATGAATAGTTTAGTACAATAATCAGGGTTGATTCTTTTTGCTATACTTACCCTTCTGCAGGGCCCTGAGGGCAGCGTATCGATGGTTTCGGACTCTGGTTCTCCTGGTGTATCCTGCTGCTTGTCGCTGTACGACTTTGCTGTAGTGCTGTGCCCGGGGGTCTGAGCTAACGTGAAAAAAGGCTGACAGGTGCTGAGGCTTCAGGTGGGCCTGTAAAGTCCATATGAGTACAGAATAGCAAAGTTTTCATGTACTTTTCAGGCACGAAAGTAAGTGTGCAGATTTTTCTATCTCCTCATTTCCATCAAATTGCTCATTTCCATCAAATTGGCTCCTTAGCATTAAAACTGTGCATGATGACGTTACCCATACACTCCAGAGTGTCAAAACATCTCCAGATTTTTACACATTGCAGCCATTTTTGACTGGAAAAGATGGGGTCACTTGTGTGCATTCCTTCTGAGTACAGACATAACTTCTTTTACCCTTCTTTATCTGATAAGTGTTGCTCTTTGTAATTTGGAACCTGGTGTAAAAGTATTACAATGCTGACTGTGTAACATGAATGAAAACAACCTGATCTGCAATAAACACTGTAGTGTACGGTGCTTTAGGAATGGGACTGTGAAGGGCTTTGGGGAAGATTGCTTTTTTAAAAAGTATTATATCATTAAATTTCTATGGTACATGTTTTCAGAGGAGAGTAACACATGTAAATAGATTATGATTTTTTTTCTCAATATAAAAAAAAGACCTTAAACACCAACCTTGTTTTCATTATGAAGAATCAAAATTACATTTATCGAATAAAGTAAAAACATTTTGACAACATTTGTAACATCTTACAGATAATCTATAACCTGATCATTGGAAACATTGCCATTTTGCAATAATCACATGGATGGAAATCTATTCATTTAGTTTGAGTAAGATTAGAAGTAAAAAGGCCACCAGCTGAACATGAACAATGACTCAAAAAAAATCAAAAGATAACTTGTTTACATGTTATTCAATCATTCTTTCATCCATTCAGCCATACAGCTTACATTTGAGTTTGAATCATTACATTGTCAAAGTACATTCTGACACTCCGTTGTAACGGTCTAGTACGGCTAGAAATACAATATAAAATGTGAATATATAAGTGAAGAAGGATTGTGTTCACGTACGTGGTACCTCTCGAGGAACACCAGTGGTCGACTCCTGTACTGACGCAGCAGCTCCTGTTTGCGCTCACCCATGGTCAGTTCAGCCTCTTCTATCTGCTGGCTCTTCACAAGGCTTCCACTCACGGCTATGGCCTCTATCACAGCATCCACACCGTGGGACATATCCTGGGTCATATGAGATAAGAAACGAAAGGCTCAGTAAAACAGAAAGATGGCTATGGTCCTTAACAAAAGCATCAAGTGAAACAATCGGAGATGCAGACTCCTACGTGAGTGACACTTGCAACTTGTCTTCCTTGACTTCAGGGTCTTTGTAAAGCTCTAACGCCTGCTAACTTTCATCTCACTTTTTGTCATACAGACTTTTATGAGACTTTGAGAGCACAAGTCGTGTCACGTTGAAGACTTGCACCAGGGTGCTGCAAAAGACAACCCTCCGACACAAACACTGATACTCCCAGATAGGGGTGTGAGTCCCTCAACAAACCTGAAAGACCATGTGACTTGGCAGAGGCCACTGAACACTGAGTCCCTGAGGAGGCTGTAGATAAGAAGTTATTACAGACATCCTTATGCATTGATTCAATTTTGCAACGAACTTACCATCATCATGCATAGGAAGCCCAAACAAAGTAAATCAAATCAACTTTAATAAGTAAAGTGGTATGTTTTAAGCCATGTTGTTTGTGATGTAACATCACAGTCCCTGTTGATGTCTCTGTTGAGGTAATTCTATTATTTATCAGCTTTGACAGGCATGCAAGCAACACACAAATCTACATCAGGTCCAGGTTCACTACCTTTCTGCCCCCAACTCTCTCCATCCAACACAAACAAAAACAATATTCTGATAACAGGCCCCAAATCTATAATGACATCTCTCTGATCTGTCCATTCAGGATGATGGCGTCCCTGTCAAACCGTCCACCACAGTCTGTAACCTTGGTATCATCTATGAACTGTCACTCACTTTTCTCCCCCACTTCATTTTCATTCAACTCACTTCCAAACACCGCGTTGCCTCCATCGCCACATTACATGGTATGATTTACTCCATTTACTACTACTTACCAGCCCGCACACTCAGGTCCACTGACACTCGATTGCTACTTGTTCTGTTTCAGCTTGGCATCCATGGGGGCCAGAACATTTGTGTCATTGTTACCACACTACCTTCCCATCTGAATCCAACATCCAACTCATTCTCCTCCTTTTCTTACAGTGTTTATGTACACATGGGTATCTCGTCTCTCTCTGTCAATCTAATTTCTTTCCTGTATGTTCTGCGTCTTTCATTGGTCATGTGCTGTTTTGTTGAACTGTCTGTAAACCAACCTTGAGCTTTGGAGTGCTTATGTTATTCTGAAAGACACTAAGGCATGCAAACTGAGACAGAAAGAAAGAAAAACATGCTGTTTCTGCTGGTCTCACCTGGCTGTCATATCGTGGCTCGCCATCACTTGTCTGGCATTCATAGCGCAGAGGGGACTCGGTCCGTTTCACCTCTCTGGGCGGTTTATTCTCCTCATCATTCTCGCATGGACTCGGCTGTGATTTAACGGGAGGGTCAATTTCACCCCACATGGCAAACTATTCAGCAGCTAGCTCGTAATTTACCACGCCAAAGATTAATGAGCTAAAGCCACCAATGAAAGCTAACGACCGTTACCGAGAAGAGGGGTGAAATGAGAGACGCGTGCGGTGCTTATCAAGGGCTTACATTTTATTTGAAATGTTAATTATGAAAGTTCTAGCCTTGTGCTTCCTGCTTCGACACTGTTTTGGCCGCCGTATTGATCTGCCGCGGGTCGTCTTCTTCTTTTAATTTCCGGCAGACTGTATGCTATACAGCTCATTGCTGCCTCTCACAGGCCAGACCGGTTACTACATCATTCATTACACTGCACTGCACCGTGCATCACTACAAAATATTTAAAAAAAGAACGTGTTTTACCAAACTAATTAACACAAATGCAACTTGATTTTCAGCTTACAGATGAGCTAAGACAGCACAAAAGCAGTTCTGTCAGACTATAGGATAACAGACACAACAATACACAATCAACACAAGGTACTGCTCTTTTAGGCAATTTTTATGGTTTTGTATTTGGGATAATTATTGAAGATCTAATGTACTTTTTAAGTTCTATAAAATCATTACAAATACAAAAAATTGTACTTTAATCAACAACCTCAGTGATTGGGTGCATCTGCTTATTTGGCTATGGTAAAATCGAATGGGATTTGATGTTCCCGTTCCTTTTGAAATTTGTTAATCTATTACATTTATAATCTAGAAATAGCAGTAGATCATGACAATTTACGTGTTTCTTGCTTTGTGAGATATACAAACTAGATCGTTTCCCAAATCAATTCATTTTTATTCCTTTAGCAGTGCTATAGAGTGTGTTTCTTCTTGGGGTAGTTACTTATTTAAGGTATGTAATGCTCAGGCAATGTAAAGGAAATCATTTGCGTCGAATAATGTAAAAGTCCTAATATAAAAAAGAAGAAATGTTGTCTGAAATAGACACTTACAAAGATAATTTTACATCAGTTTAGATTATTTATGTAGAAATAAAATGTCTTTTGTGGTTTGTTTAGCAATCAAGGCACATTTCCTTCACCTTCCCAAAATGTGTAGCAGTTTACTGTAATTTGCTCTAATTGTTGCCATTCTCTTAAAGTGTTGAGATTTTTTTCCCCTCCCAGATTGCTTTGCAATTTACAATGTTAAGCTTTATTGCATTTATAGGGCAGACTAGTGTTCGTGTTTTACGGTAATTTTACATCACAGACTCATAATGATGGTAAAGATGACAATTGTACCATGTGGCGCAACAGCTTGATCGCTGAAATTTACAACTTCTCTGCAATTTAACAACCACCAGGGGGCATGCAAAAATAGAATAATTAAGTCTTTCAAGACAGAAGAACATGTGCGAGTCTGCTTCACAGAGTGTCAGTAGTTGTAGAAGTGGTGTCTTTCAACCCACCATCATTTTAAGAAACAGCCCCTGCAATCTGAATCGTAGATGCTGAAAACTCTTCTCTGAGCTCTGAGAAGCTAGCTATTAAATCGAATTTAATTTACACATGTGTATCTCAAACCTGAATCAGGGAATTCTAAGGACAATAGTATTATTAAAGACTATAAAACACAGTTCAAAATGAATAGAACAGAAATGAATCAACTTTATTGCCCATAATTAATAGATTTGTCTTCTGATTGTAGCAGTACAAATAAGTACACATTCAATAAAGATGTTCATGTCATTTTTTATTTTTATTAAAGATTGTATATATCAACATGTTATTTACAAAAAATAAATCCTCAGTGTTGTCTGTGATGTTACAATGCAGGTTACAAGGATTTGTTATTTGTTAATAAATGACACTAGGAACAAAACATTTTTCTATCAATGAGATATTTGGAAAAGCCTTGACTAAGTTTTTGATGTCAGTGATTTTGCCGACAGGTGACTTAGTAGTGGTGATATAAAAATCAAAATTAGGATCAGTCCTAGAGCTCCTATGATCAGGATTTCAAATTGCAGGGACTTCCCGCAGATCTCTTTCTCAGCAGCCACTCTTGCTTTGTCTTCCTCGGTTCTCCACAGCGCCCTCTTCTTCACCTCCAGCTCCTGGCCCTGGTAGTTCTCCTGCAGTCTTCTCTCCGTGCGGCTGATCTCATCATTTCTCTCTGTTAGGATGCTATCCTGTCTCCGCCTGATCTTCCTCTCTTTTTCGGGGTACAAGTCTGAGTGGTAATAACCCCCTCCGTTGAGGGCCACCAGTGTCCGGATCTTTGCCAGAAAGCTGGTCACCTGCTCTGTATCCTGCGGGTTCTTGTTGTTGAAAACGTGGAAGCCACCGCTGCACTTCCGTATGAAGTTGCGGAGGTTGTCCTCACTCTCGGTGATGATATCGTTGATGTTTTTGCCTTCCAAACGATCCCCGTGCGTGAACAGTACGATGGTGTAGTCCCACACTCTTGGGCCAAACTTTGCCTCAATCAGTCTGTTGGTGTCTATGTCTTCCTGAGTCATCCTCCCCAAATGCACCACCACGACGAACACATGGGGCCCCGGTTCCTGGAGTTTGACACACTTAAGAATCTCCCTGAAGATTTGTTCCTTGTCACGTTCAGTCTCAAAAAGCCCTGGAGTGTCAATCACGACCACAGACGTATCCTCCACCTTCCCGACCTCCTTCTCACAGTGCTGAGTGACTCTCGCAAGCTTCATGTCTGATATGAAGGTTTCTCTTCCCAGGATGGTGTTCCCACTCGAGCTTTTTCCCGCTCCACTTTTGCCAAGCAACATGATCCTCAAAGGGTTTTCCTCTGTGAATTAGACAGAAGAGAAGCACTTCAACAAAGACATTCTGGTGTATTATGTGGAGATTGATGAGCGGAAAATGATACCTAAGCACTAGGATGAGTTTTCATTTTGGACCTGTACTCGGTGTGGGGCGACAGTGCTAATCTTGGAGATTAAATTAGTGTAATATTAAATGAACATAATTGTTTTATTAGTCATTATGGCATGAGTGTCAAACATATGGCCCAAGGGCCAGAATTGGCCCACCACAGGGTCCAATCCAAATAATGATTTCGAAAAGTGTGGAAATTACAGACCTCATTGCAATTTTGGTGTTTGCTTCCTGAGCACACGGGGGGACTTTCTGAGCACAGATCTCGTGCGGTGACTCTACTGCACTATCAATACCTCTGACTCACACTGCGTGCACACATGCTCAAACCTGCCTTCATGCTCGTTCAACTTAGTGCAGCGATACAAAGAAACAGCCATTTTTGTTGGCCAGTGCTGCTCTTGTACATGCACGAGTCATTCAAATAATATTAATAATACGAAGTCCTATTCTTAGCACTAAAATATGTTTACCCCGACCTAGTTCAGTGATAGTAAAAATGATAATAATAATAAAAAAAAGAACAGAATGCTAACTAAAATGTGTTGTAATCCTGACAAATTTGCAGTGGATTTACTGGTCCGGCCCAGTTCAACTAAAATTCAAAAAAATATATTGTAAGATGACTATATCACTCTTTTTCATTGCGATTATTGTGTTGCTTATTGAAAAAAATTGACAACAGAGGATTGAAAATTAACACCGGTATCATATTTTTCACGGGTTTTTCCTATGTCCCACCTTTCCACCAAGTTAGGTCCAAATCAATTCAAAACAAATTGCTAAAAATCAGACACAATCCTGGACACAAATGAACACATGACCTCATTTGTTGACTCAGTATTCCAGAGGTGACACACGTACAACATCTAACAAAGATCTTCATTTCTTCCTCATTACTGTGCACTTGTATCTGCAGAATAGCAGACATGACAAACATTACAAACACTGATCAGGTGACGCGCTCCTCTGCCTCTGCTTTTGATCATGTGACCACCTTCCCTCACAGTGTGTGCGAGTGATTTCCTGGAAGAGGCCTCAAACTTTCCTCATTGCGGAATTAGTGAGCCACACGGTCAGAAATCGTAAATATTTTTGACTCACGTGAGACAACGTGAGACAAAAATAAATCCTCATGAACAGCCTCTCCGTTATAGATCACCTCATACTTGAGATACTTTTACCTCCAGCTCGACTCCGACCTCCTCTGTAAAATGACACCATTCCACAAGTCTTTTGAGTTTAAAACTGAAAATGTCGAGTAAAACTGTGTGTTTTCATACTTACCATCCCCCAACTCCTTTTGTTTGGCACCAAACTTGTTGGCAATGCTGTCAGAGCTCATTGTAGAAGGAGGCACCGTTAGGATGAGTGCTGATTTTAGGGTGTTACAGAGATGTCAGGACGATGTTATCAGTGGGAAATCAAACAAATGTTCTCACCTGTAGTCATTCATAGCTACTCCTCTCAACTGAATATGAAGTTCTACTTATGCTGAGTCTGTGGTTCAGCCTTCTCACAGCTTTTCTCCGCCTATAAAATCCCCTAATTTAGCAAGAACGAAACTGAAAGTGTTAACCGAAAATTCCAGAGCACAGAGTTACACAGGTTAATTTAAAGGTGTAAAGACCTTTTATCAGAAAAGCCAAGTCCAATCAAGTCATCTTTATTCATGGCTCTTTACAAATATGATGCACAGAAAAATCAAGGTCCCCGTGACCGACTTTGATATGATGATCTCAGAGATCATGAGATAGAATAATGGCACAGGACGTTGGAGATGTAACGATCCACAATTGAAACGTTAAAAACAAATAACAAGAGAAGGCGTGGGGGCTTTTGGGACGTCCTGTATATACGTTTGTGTACATTAAATGATTCTTTAACAGCCTGTGAAAAAATGCTGCAGCATTACGCTGTAACCGACCTCTCCGCTTCACAGTGGAAAACAGAGAGCTGCTTTGTAGTACTTAATAAGTAGAGAAACGGTAACTTTGCTTTACTGATTGACACTAACGGTCCACGTTTATATCAGACGCCGAAGTTCAAGCCTTCGAGCACAGATGTGCTCTAAAGTCGGGATTTTGGTATGGGACTATTTTCTTTAGCGGAAGCTTGTAATTAGTTGTAAAATATTGTGTGAAATCATTTTGTTTGGTTGTCGTATCAGTTGCGCATCTGTATTCCATATCAACCCCCCACTGACAAAACAATACCCCTTAATTTTTAGTTTTTTTTTGGCCAAAGATTGCCATTAGACTACCTGCACCTGTGTTACAATGTCAAGCGACACCAATGATTTGTACACATTTCACGCCAGTGTTGCAGTGAGACGACTGTCATAAACGTAAACACAGAGAGGACGACAGCTCATATGATGGATGCATGTGCTTATACGTATAAATCCAATATTGTTACAATAAAGACCTTATGAGCGTCATCTGACAGTTCACACGAAGAACAAAGTGTCTGTTTTGTCTCAGAATACAAATAGGCTGCTGCAGCTACAGACTGGGAGTTGGTGCAAGTCTACCAGTGTGACGCCACAAGTGACCTCATATTAAATAGGGACAGTGGTCATATATTAGGGGAAGTCTATTTCTGGTGGAAACAATGAAAAAAAGGAAAAACTGAGTCAACTCTGTATTTCTGTAAACATGACTGTAATGTATATTTTACAAATGAAATCCTTACCTTACAGCTACTATTGTAACTATATAACAAATACTGCAGAAACGCAATGAAGTGTTTCCAGATGGTGAACCATCGTGTATGTTTGTGTACTTATACAGTGGAACTTTACTAACACATTACTAGACCTTTCATCAATATACAGAGCTGATTCTTCCTGTCCCTCACGCAAAGGGCAATTCTCTCACTGAGCTTCATTCATCAATATTTGCATATTTGTGGCACCGCAACAACCATAAGACACATACTGTTTTATTGACACATACTGAAATTGATTTGATGTATAATTGCCCGCCAAAAGATTTCCTGGTTGGTCACTTGTAATTCACTTTTTAATTCAATTCAAAGACAGAAAAATCGAGTAGTAACACAAATGTTGATTAAATGTATGCAAATTAAGTTAGGTGATACACATTAGCTCAGCTCCATGACGACTGCTGTCATCAGTGGTGAGCTTTGGGATTTATGCAGCGTATTGCATTTTTTTTTAAACTTAACTTAATTGCCTATTTATTTTTGATATTTCGAACAGATCCACAAAACATCTTCTGTCGCTTTCCTAATTTCCCGGCTCATTTCTCCTCACAATGATGCGCTTGTTCGAAAAATAGTTTATTTTCAAAGCTTTGTTGAATAAAGATTCAGCCTGACAAACATTACAAACACTGATCAAGTGAAGTCCTGCTCTGCCTCTGCTTGTGTCCATGTGACCACAACCATTCACAGTACGATTTCCGGGAAGAAGCCTTCAACTTCCTCCATTCCTGAAACAATGAGCCACATGGTCAGAAATTACAAGTCATTTTTAACTAAGGACTCGTTTGCATCATGAGGCAAAATAAGTCCTAAAAATCTCCTCGTACTTGAGAAATCAGAAATAAAAAGTCATTCTTTCAACTAAATCGAATTTTATTTTGAAAATCTAACAGGAAGCAATGTCATCCTCCTGGGTTACTTTATGCTAGTGTGGGCACGCGAACTACTTGTCAACCCAGCGCGGCTAGCCAAAACCGCACTTTTGTTGTTGTTATCACTCTTTTGATATAAAATACGACAGTAAAGACAACTTAAAGGTACGTATTTATTAAAACTGTGAGTTTAGTTCGTATGCTGCCTGTATTTGTTAACTTGGTGGACTAATGTCAGGATTTCCCAAATCTTTGAACTGTTAGACTTCGGCTAACATTTCCAAATATCCTAACCCGTTATTCATATTTTCTGTAATATTTTCCCTATTTTTTACTCTAGCCACAAAAACAAGTCGTTACAAATGGACTATAATTAGTAAAGGCTTAAAATTTCAAAATGTAAATGGGAAGAATTGTATTATTTTTTGATATATTAGAAATTGGCTTGTCTAACTTCATGAAGTTGTCTAACTTCATGAAGTTATTTCAGCTATTACTGTCAACATTTATAATTTATAACATGATAATAGTGTATGAAGGTGAAAATATTACAGACACTTTGATGTGTTTTACTGCTGTGCTTTTCTGTTTTTTAGTGCATTAGTCACTGTTCAGGGTTCTCTTCCATAAATGTCTCATTTAATTTCCTGGACATTTTTAGATTTTCATCACTGACTGCATATTTTGTCCATTCAGTGACACAAGTAAGGACATTTTTGAAAATAGTTTATGTATTTAACGTAAATATCGAATGATAAAAAGAGATAATCCATCTCAAGCATATTGCCTGTCTCAAGTCTCTGTCATAAACTTGTGTTTTTGTTTTGTATTAAAATAAACGGTGAGCAATAGTTCCTTGTAAGCAGTGATTGATAAAACAACTCAAAGTTATACATGTGTGAAAATATAAATATTTTATTTAAAAATGACTTCCAAGTAAAATTTATTCATCAGAAAACCTACGTGAGTAAAAGTAATTTAGCTGCTGATGTTAAGTTTACTGAAGTATCAAAAACACTTTTTATTTTGGATAATAACTGTACTTCAGTATTGCAAGTAAAAGTATAATTTTTGCTCCTCCTGTCGTCCTCAGATTAACTAATTAATAATCTGAGCCATGTGTTGAAAGATAAATATGGAGCAGATCTTCAGTTCCATTGAATCACTTGAGTGAAGCTTTTCAAACATTGATTTAAACTTTGGAGGTCACATTCACTGCACAGAAGACTGTCCATAGTCCTCTATGTAGTGTTCTGTTTCAACTTCACATTTATTCACAGTCAATCAATCACAAACAGGAAGAACTAAGACCAAGAATGAAACTTGGTTTGAGTTCAAGAAACTCAACTCAGAGTACAGATGTTGGGAATTTTACCAATATCACAATCAAACCGTTTGTTTTTCATCCTTCTGTCTCCCAGTCTGCATATTGAAAACATCATTTTGTAACCAGTAACAAACCTATTTGAGTGAAATCAATGCAAGATTTTCCTTCAGATATAGAGCTCATTAAAAGTAATACATTTAAAAAATATTTGTCCTCCTCTAAGGTACAAAGTCTCCGTGCACTATAGTGAAGTATTTTTACTTTGTTGCATTACACCGCTGTATGTAAGTATCCATTTTTAAGGCAGGTAGTAGTTGAATGTGATTGCAAATGTGTAACAAATGTGTCTCTTTTTGTTTTGTGTGTATTCTTTTTTCCTTCATCTTTCAGTTGATTTATTATTTCTTTCTTTTCAGTGTGATTGGATCTGCTAAGATGGAGGCCCCCGACAACAGGAAATAAAGGTATTCCCTTCATCAGTTGTGCAAAATGTCTTATTGGTAATGCTAGATTGCGATCATTTACTGCTATCCTGGTCATTAATCAAAAGGTTATGCTGTGTTCCTGAGCCGACAAATGACAGTTGTCAAAAATAGCCTCCATTGTTTACATTTTAACAGAGACATATGGGAATATGAGGATCTAATTTAGATCATGGTTGCACTTTGTAATGAGACCTTGTCTGTGTCTCAGTGGCCACCTGCTGTGAAATCAGATTATGCACATTGGCATGTGCTGGCCATGTTTATGTAACTGTGGGTTAGGACCTGAAATGAGTCACACACCCTGCTTGTAGTGAGCCCCAAAATAACAACAGCAGCAATGTTTTAATGAGGCCATCACGTAGAGTCTTATTTAGGCTATTAGTCATTCAGTGATGTTATGGTGAAGGCTCACGAAGCATGCCCTCTGGGTGCTGAACTGAGGAAAGGTGGACAGGTGTCCAGTCTATCACAGGGCTAAGAATCCTTCTCAAATCTATATCAAAAATTTCCCATTCACTTAAGATAATCTACATGTCTCTGGAATGTGTGACAAAATCCAGACATGTACGCAAGGAGAGAGAGAAGAGTTGAAAGTGAATTCATTCAACTTCAGGTCATAAAAGTGGCACAGAAGTGACTGTGCCAGTTGAAGGCTGAGTAAACAATATATCCTTTAAAGGACAAAGTCACAATATTGTCAAAAAAAGAATCGTGCGGACCTCACAATAACTCATCACCAACATGAGAACTTTTAGTTTAAGATAAAGACTGTCTGGTTATGACAAATCCACTGTACCTCAATGGTAATATGTGAGTGATAACAACATTGGTGTAAATAAATTAGTATGCTTCAACCTAGAGCATATAAATCCAGTAAATATGACCTTTGACCTGTAAATGGGGGCTAACAGGTTCAAGTTTCAGACATCTGATATGTACTACAAACGTTGGTTCCTGTTGGTGAAATTATGCCACTAGTGTTGCTTTGGGACGACTCAATGAGCAGTTTGGAATATCATAAAAACCACACTTGTGTGATCTAATTTGCCATCCAACTGAAGAGTCTAAATGGTGGCGTATGAGATAATGAAGATCCGCGACTTCCTTTTAACGGACTGTATCTGAAGCTGTAATGAGTCGCTGATGTCCAGATGAGTACCCGAGTTTCTTTCTGTAGCCATTTCAGTACTTTAGGAAACTATGTAGCATCCACAGACCCGCAGACCCTACAGCCTCTAACTATGCAGTCTGAACTGAGAGCAAGCTCTGCTGTATTGTTTTAATAAATGTCAGCTATTTGTCCACAAGCCAAGCAATACTCAGTTACTCAGAGTTTGAGCTATGGCAGAGTCAGAGTTGGGTCATGGGAACATTGACGCGTTCCTGCAAACAGTATTAAGTAACAACACAGTCCTGTGAGGTATTTCTAAAATTGAAAATTGTAGTGATCTGTAATTGTGGTGATATTTTGAGAGGGAGAAATGATTTGTTTAAAATAGATTTATACACCAGAAAAAGTTTCAAAAACTGTCCTTGACATGGAGGACATGATAACAGGCTGTTAATGTCATCCAACTACAGCAGTACTATGACCATATTGGAGACTCTTTCTCCTAGTTTCACTTTGCTTTTTGTCCCAAAGATGGAACATTTTTAGCACAGACTCCAGAGCACTGAAACATATTTGGCAGCCAGTGTGTGTGTGTGTGTGTATGTGTGTGTGTGGTGGGGTGTTTCTGCGTTATTTATTCCCACACACCCACAAGAAGTACAAGATACAGAGAAAACAAGCCACAGAAGATCATTTTCTGATTCTGACTGATGCTGATCCAGCTGTTCTGATAAAGGCTGCTGTGTGTGTGAATGTCTTTTTTGATGTTTTGCTGTTTTTGGAACACTGTACATCATTAAATAAAGTAAAAATTGCAGTCTTGCTGGTCTGACATTAGACCATTATTTTACGACAGAACAGTTATTGAGGGAAGGAGAGGGAGACAAATAATTCTGGGAGCCAGAATGCATCCGATAATACCTATTTTGGGCTTCAGAACATTGGGATCAACTGATCTTGCAGCCACCTTGGTAACCCTAACACTCTGAAGCCTCCAATATCTCCCTCATCATTCATATTTATCATATTTCCACATTCCGATTCTTACAGCTGGAACAAACAGCCATTTGTTATTGAAATGAAATTGATCCTAAACCCAGAATTCTGAGGATTAAGCAATCATGGCCTCCGAACTGGAGAATAAGCTTTGGACCTATTCACATTCTGATGAATCACTTTGTTTGGAACATACTGAGCTAAAGGAACAACAGTTAAACATTGGATTAGATTAGAGTTATGCATGCAGAATGAAGGCTTGAAAAGTGCCTGGGCTTGTTTTTGTAACTATTATTCGACTGTGACAACTTATAACCATTGGAATTGGATATAATGAATGACACAAATTCAAGGGGATTCTTTTATTATGGCTAAAAATGTACAAAAAAACGGTTGGCTCATTTAGGGAATATTCGGTTAATTTTTACTGTCTTAATACTCTGCTATCCTATGTGCACAGCACGTCCTTTGGATGTGCTGTATGTGGATGTAGGTTTTACAGAATGGCTAATTGATCCCAGTCCTCTGACAATTGTCCCTCTTTGTAGTGAGTTGCTATAACAACCGAGCGGTAGACGCATTGATGAGGTCAAGGACACTGGGGTTTCTGTTACCTTTGTATGTCTTCAATTGAAATTCCATGCTTATGTAACTATGAGTCCTTCTGTGAGACAGAGAGCGATAGAGGACAGTTTATAAGGTAACTGAATAACTGTGTCTATACACAGAGAATACTAGAAGGAAAAATATAATGTGAGCATCAAGAAACTTAACCAAGGCTTACCTTATTTGTGAAAACTGCAAACTTCTTAATTATACAAATTCACCTGTAACAACACATTTTTGCATGGTGGATTCACAAATTGCATTTTTTTTACGTTTATGTTTGCAGGACGTTTTTTTATACATATACAAAGAAGAGCTCATTTACAAAAAACAAAGCTAATAATATAAACTTTACACACAATGCCCGTCAATATACAACACAACTTGGGAAGACTATACACACAGTTTTTGTCTTGGTAATGCACAAATAGTACACACAAGCTTGCTAATTTTATGCATGAAAACGAGAAGTGTGTCCAATTTTTGACCAATGTAATCTTGGTCCTTGGGACCCACATCACTCCAGATATTCAAACTCTTTCTGAATTGCTCCTTTACTGACGCCTCATAAGCTAAATCGGGCATATTCATTCCTGAAGACTCCGTGACTGTTTTTGATTTTCTTAGATTTAGATCTCGTCGGGCTTGGTCTGATCATATATAGTAGAAAAGGGTCTTCAAATCAGTCATTGGTGGACTCCACTCCAGCAGGTTTTCTATC
The DNA here is from genome assembly GCA_900303265.1 of Brotula barbata. NCBI lineage: Eukaryota > Metazoa > Chordata > Actinopteri > Ophidiiformes > Ophidiidae > Brotula > Brotula barbata. The sequence continues at coordinate 27,336 of OMNV01008966.1, forward strand.
CTTCCATGTAATTAACTATAAAATGTTATCAACTCTTTCTTGACCGAAGTCTCACGTATATAAATCAAGCTGTTATTTTTTGTATATATCACACAGACAGACAAACAAGTGGCCTCTGTGCTGGAATCACCCGGATGATGTGATGTTACAGCTTACATCTTTTTTTGTAGACAAGGACTGAAACCAGAACAGCAGCATTTTTACAGGAGTAGAAATGACAAGGAAAATGAGACTACATGTACAAATGAAAACCTTCTCTGACAACTACATGCAATGTGAGAATTAGCTCTCAATTTCCTTGTGTGTGTGTTTTTGTGTGTGTTTTCACTCGGTCACTCAGTGGACTGGCTCCCTTTTCAACCATGGAGACCGATCGAAGGGAGAGTACCAGTGGCTCTGTGCCCAGCCCTCAGAGTGAAGCTGTGACCAACGAGCTGCAGGAGTTGTCCCTTCAGTCAACCCCCAAACTGCAACCAATCAGAGACAGGAAGAACGGTAAGTGACCCCAGTAACAAAGCATGGATTGAACAGTTTAATCCTGTTTTTGCACCTCTTCTTTTTGTGCAAGAACTAATCAAATTCTCTGTTTAATACACTTTATGCCAAACTCAGACTAAAATGACTGTGTTGCTGAGACACTCAAATTCTGCAACAATTCTTGTAATTTTACATCTTTTTGACATAATAATCAGCAGAGCTAATATTGTTTTTATTTGCCTTTTTTTTTCCTGATGTACATATGTACCACTTACTGTCCAGGATGATAGAATTTAAGTTAATTTTAAGGGAGCTCTGGTTAAACTCTGGTAAGCAGCAATGGACCAATCTTCAAAAACAGAGATTTATTTTATTTTATTTCAGATAAATTCACAAAGATTCGAAAAGATACCAAAAGATAAGAAATACCAGCAAACATTCTAATTATCATTTGCCATATTCTGGTGAAATCAAGTAAAATAGATAGGGATAGGGATATTTAGGGAAATTTAAAAAAATACCACAGCTTGAAAAAGGGGTGGATGAATTTTAGGATCACAGTGTCAGTTTTTTAAGTCCTTTAAATAACCACAACGTCTATGTAATGACATTAATTATTTTCTAGCATTCAACAGTAAACATTCCTTTTGCTATGCATGCTATCAAACAGTCTCTGGACTGCAGAGACATTCTTACAAAACGGGGGGTAAACATTTTTTTTCTCTTTTTTTGTTCTCAGACTTCATTAGGACACGTCGCACAGCTCAGTGTCAGAGAGTGTTTGTGTCTGACACAAGTAGCAATTTGGCTTTAACCTGGGTTTTTGTCCCCAGATCTCCAGAAAAAAAAAAGACAGTGACTGAAAAATCAGAGCTGAAATTATGCAGTCTGTCATTAGTTATGCGTTTACACCATTGTCCACTGACGATGTTGTTATTTTAAACACTGAAAGTTTGAGGTCTTGGTTTACGTAGAGAGCTAGGAAAGTGTGACTGTGTCTCTTTTTGGCAATTCTCTCATAAATAAATGTTTCCCGCTCTCAAGTTTACTGAGAGAATTCCTGTCCTGTATAAGGACAAGACACATATGGAACAAAGTGTCCAAGTGTCCATCAGATGGGCAGCCAGTAAAATATTCCTGCAGATTATCAAGCACCAAGAGTGAATTTGGCGTGTTGATGAATTCGTTGTCTGGCTCAAATTCAGAAAGTGAGAGCATTTGAAGAGTTTACATTTCTGACATATTAGGTCTCACGTTGTATCACCACATTGTAAACAGAACGTGCTGTGTTCCAGGATGGCTGTGACACCGTCTGTCCTTTGTCATAATTAAGGCAGGACTGACAGGAGCCCACATGTCTGTGTGGTTGGATATGGGTTCCAGTTGTCCACACATGTGGTCCCAAAAAACAGGGGATTCAAGCTTTAAGACAAACTCAAAGAAAGCATTTGGATCGGTTTGATATGGAGTAAGTGCTTTTGTGGCAAATTTGTAATCTGTTTTTGAATCTGCAGTAGTGTGTTTACTTACTCATTGTCATTGTTCCTGAAAGGTACTACTGTTTCTACTACCGTTAGCTAATCAACACAGCTAATATAGCTTTATTTTAATTAACCATACTGCTCATTTATTATTTTTCTCTCTCTATTTAAAATGACATTCTGCATTTTTCTCCACTTAAAAACACACACGCAAAATCAATAAATTTGATTTACTATACAGTGCTATACAAATTTAACGACCTTATGAGGGTTGATGTTCTGCCGGCGCTTTACGAGTTTAAGCTAGCTGGACATTGAGAGATCGAAAAACACAAAACAAAAGGTTAGGGTTGAGTTCTTGTTGTTAGTAGTCTGGCTTCTTATCGGTAAAACTTGTAATAATTATTATTGTGGAAGGAATTAAACCATCCGGCTTTTGGTGTCCTAAAAGACGAGATATCTCCTTGATTTATCATTCCTGCGTTCCCACAACCTCGTAATTTTAACTAAGGTTAATCTTAAACTTTAAACTCTGGTAACCTTAAACACTGATGTTTTAAATATGAGTAAAATTCTTCAAGTTTCCAAAAATACAAAAAGATAAGTAGTAGATGCCAGTTATCATTTGTCATTCCGTTAGCCACTAGCAGCAGCAAGTTACTGGCTTATTAACATGCATCTGTTAAAAATCATACCCAACTCTTTGCCTTTAAGTGTACTCAAATAAGCAGAAATACTTTACGGATCCCCGAGCGGAAATTGGACATCCCTGCAGTCGCTTATACTCAGGTAAGGAAACATACAGATAAGAGAATATACAAAAAATATGTCAGTAAAGATACCAATTTCTTTTAAGATAAAAAGATAAACGATGAAGTGGCTTTGTGATAAAGTGTCACTTCCACGAGACAATAAAGTGAATATGTAAATGTAAATAATACGTCAGTTATGCGGTTTGTATGCATTATCCTCCAATAAATAGCAACAGTATTAGAGAATAGAATGCAAAATATGTAATATATGTACAAATAATAGTAATAATATAGACAGCAGTGTGTCTAGTTATAATAATTTACATTTGAAAAAGACCCTACTAGTTATTTATTTTTTTCTTTCAGTCCAATTTTATTTATATAGTGCGAAATCACAATAAAGGTTATCTCATGGCACTTACCATGTAGGTGGGCAGCCATCTGCCTTGACCGGTGGCGTTGAGAGAGAGAGAGAGGGAGGGGAAAAGGAGGGGGGAGAGAGAGCGGCAGAAAGAGAGACAGATGCACAGGAACAGCAATAATAACAATAACAATGATGAATTGAAATATGACTCCATCTCGAAGCCGTCTTAAACTCCTTGTGGACCTGCCTAACTATAAGCTTTATCATAAAGGAAAGTCTTAAGCCTATTATTAAAAGCATAAAGAGGGCGTCTGCCTCTCAAACTGAAATTGGAAGATGGTTCCACAGGAGAGGAGCCTGATAGTTGAAGGCTCTGCCTCCAAATCTGCTTTTGGAGACTCTAGGAACCACAAGTGACTCTTCATTCTGGGAATGCAGTGGATAATAGGGGACTTTAAGGTGCCTGACCATTTAGGGCTTTGTAGGTGAGGAGAAGGATTTTAAATTATATTCTGGATTTCACAGGAAGCCAATGCAGAGATGCTAGCACAGGAGAGATATGATCCCTTTTCCTGGTTCTAGTTAGTACACGTGCAGCAGCATTCTGGATCAACTGGAGACTCTTTAGAGTTTTGTTGGGGCAGCCTGATAATGAAGAATTACAATAATCCAGCCTGGATGTAACAAATGTGTGGACATATTTTTCTGCTTCTTTTTGAGACAGGATGTGCCTGATTTTTGCAATATTACTACATAAGTGAAAAAAGGCAGTCTTTGAAATTTGTTTTATGTGGGAGTTAAAAGACAAATCCTGATCAAAGATGACTCCCAGATTTCTTATGCTGGTGCTATAGACTAGGATAATGCCATCCAGAGTAGCTATATCATCAGATAATGTGTCTCTAAGGTGTTTAGGGCAAAGCACAATAACTTCAGTTTTGTCCGAATTCAAAAGTAGAAAATTGCAGGTCATCCAGGACTTTATGCCCTTAAGACAAGCTTAAAGTTTAGTTAACTGATTGGTTTCATCTCTCTTCATTGATAAGTATAATTGGGTATCATCTGCATAACAATGGAAATTTATGGAGTGTTTCCTAATAATATGACCTAAAGGAACCATATATAAGGTGAATAGTATTGGTCCAAGCCCAGACCTTTGTGGGACGTAGTGTTTAACTTTTGCGTGCATTGAGGATCCATTGTTAACAAGTACAAACTGAAATCAATCTGATAAATCGGACTTAAACCAGCTTAATGCAGTTCCCTTAATGCTAATCAGATGTTCAAGTCTCTGTAATAGGATGTGATGGTCAAAGGTGTTTTAAGGGTTAATTATTATTTTTGTAATCCAACAATGACACTTCCCATTGACGTGGATGCTACCAAAACCTCACAGAGGCACTGTTAGAAAACTAAAAACATGTGGAGAAACCTTAAGGATTAGTCAAACCTGCTTTCAAGTGGTACACAGCACCATCTTGTGACCAATGCTGGTATCACAACCAGCATTTCTCCGAGACAACCTCAACGCCATGTTGTCATGGTAAAGAGGATGCCATCTTTCGATTCACTTCCACTCCCAGTCCTGTTGTTCAGTCCAGAAAGCATTTCTGTCTGTGTGTGTGTGTGTGTGTGTTTGTGTGCGTAAATAAAGCCTACGACGTGTGAGCAACCCTATCCCCAACGTGTACTGATGAAGAGGCTCTGGATATAGCAAAGTGGCCAGCTGGTTGTCTATTTAAACCAGTATAGAGGTTAAGAGGAAAGAGAGCTGTAATGTCAGAGGAGGGTTGGAGGTTACAGTTTGAAGGATTTGCTCAGACAAACTGTGAGGTGGCCACATGAGAAAGTATGCAGGAAGAATTAAAAAATCACACTTTTATGTCTCAAAACTAAAGTGACATTTGAAAAGAATGTAATTGCAGTCTTTTTGAATATTACCAGTGTGTTATGTTGAAAGGCAAAGAGAAGACACAAGATCCAGAGTGGACTTCTGTGGCTACAAAACACTTAAGGCATGTTTCACCTTCCCTAGAAACTTGATGAGACATTTAATGACTTTTTAAGTTTGACGATTTAGTGTTTTAATATTTTGCAAGGAGGCCAAGATGACAAAGTCATAGAGGGTTTTGTTTTCTTCCACAAATCAGTTTGATGTAAAAATCAATAGATAATAACTATGTTTTTGTGTGTGCGTGTGTGGGCGGTATTTCTGGAGTCATTTAATGGACATTGTCCATTAAACATTGTCAAACCTACAGATACACAGACACATTCACACAGATTTGTGTGAATATTAATACAATACGTTGTGTGATACCACGTTTTTAAAATGTAAAATACAGAGCACATCTCATTTAGCAACTGCTAGAATCATTTTAAATGAAATAAAATATAGGATACAACCTCATGTAGATACAATGGACGTTTTAACATTTTTATCTATATCTAGTCATTGTGGTGAAAGCAAAGTGTGTGTGAGAGAGACACAGAGACAAAAAAAGAGATGAATGTGCAACGTCCCGAGAGCCCTGAGTTACTTGTTATGTGCTTTTGTATCAATTTATAATACCTGATATGAACATATGCTATTTTGGAGCATGTCCACACAATTACAGAGACTGACTAAGATCAAACACACGTCTTGATCTCAGTTTCACGATGATTATTTATACATGATTTATACAGACGTATTAGTGATGCAGGGAGCCAAACAGTTTCTCACACTTAAATACATGCAGGCAGTTTCTGAGGGCAAACAGTCACACGTACACACATAGTAGCACAGGATTATTGGTGCCATCGTTATCTGAAGCAATAGGGGATCGGAGCTTTGATTCCTTTTTCCTCTCTCTTGTCAGTGCAGAGAGCTTTGCCTGGGGATCCGGCGTCTTGCATATTTACCACAGTAACTCACGCACGCACACACACACACACACATACATACATATTCAAGCGTCTTGCCATTGGGACACACCATCGTGCATATTAAACGTGCACACTAATAAACGAATCTTTATTTATGTGAATCAGCTCAGCGTAACATTCTTTTATGCTTGGTGTCTGTAGATAGAATCACTGATAACCAAATGATTTCCCTCGCTGCTTTTCATTTTTTTATTCTTGCAACACCAGCATTGTTTCATTAACATAATATTGAACATGTCAAGGGCCATCGTTTCATTGTGATGCGTATTGACAGAAATGATCAGGAGAGTTTTCACAGTGGAAGGGCCCTCTTGCATCCTTTATTGACATGTCATGTTCTGGTGAGTCCTTTAATAATGGTGATGAATGAAACTGTCCCTGTTGGGATCAGGTTTTTAATAGTGATCAGCAACCCGAAAGGCAGAAAGAGAGTCAGGCAGCATGTCATAGAAGAGCACGAACAGGAAGACAGATGTCCTGGCAGGCAGGCAGCCAGTGGAGACATTGGCTTGTAACTGTGCGGTAAATCCTGTGAAACTGTAAAAAAATTTGGTGCTTGGGGAGCCCAGGGCCCTATTTCTCTGAACGTATGCAAGTGTAAAGTAGGAAGGGTGGAGGCCATGGGGAGATGTGGTCAGTGTTTTGGTGTGTTTGTTAATGTGTTATGATTTTAGGCCTAAGATGAGAAAGGTTCTTAGACAGGTGGACCCCTTGCTCAGATAAGAATATCAGAGGAAATTAGTAAAAAGGTGAAAGAGCTCTGTTCAGAATATACTGTATATTTCAGTGTGTGTTTATGTGTGTGTGTATGTGTCTGTGCGCCTGTCTGTGTCTGTCAACGGTTGAATGACTGAGTACAGCAACAGCTGTGACAAACTGCTTGATCACAGATTCACCGACATTTGACACACACGTGAACTCACCCGTGCACCTCCCTTCAAACACACACACACACCCCCCCCCACACACACACACAGACACACACTCACACACACATAGAGCTTGTACACACACAGGCTGTCCTCTTAGCTGTAGTACATACAGTAGACCTTCCTCTTCCACTGTGCAGTAGCTGTCATTGCTGTGTATTCCTATTTTTCCTCCTTCATAGAGGTCTCAACAACTCATTATCTTATTGAATCCATTTAACATTTTTCAGTTGACTTTGCTGGAAAAACCTGTTTGGATGAAGAAGAGAATCCTCCTCATTAATTTTATTATCTTTTTATTATTTTTCTATTTTTCGGACTCTTCCATTCTTCTATTTTGTGGATGTACAGATTTGGGTCTCGTCTTGCATGAATCAACAGCTCCATATCTCTCAACACCTGGACTAACCTGTAGCCAACCACGGGGTCCTTGTCCTCATGGTTGCTTTCTCATGGATCTCTGATTCAGAGTAATTTCTTAGCTTGATCCAAATCGCCATGCTTGAAAGCTTGTCATGTGTCGGCATTGATCCTGCCCCTTTTAGGCCTCAGCCAATCAGCAGCAACATGGATAAGAGAGCCATAAGGTTTGAGGTAGAGCGCCAGGCCTGTCAGAGTCTCAGAAAAGGTGGGATACATGTTGTGCGTCATGGCTCCACGTTCATATGCTCACACTCGCCACACACGCAGCGCTTTGAAAATGCTCGTAGAATGTTTGGACTCTGTAACCAAGTGTTTTTAGTTCTGGCTTTTATTTTGCCATGTGCAATGTGTACACTGGAACGAAGCGATCATTCAGTGTACGATGCTTCCATTGTCCGATTTGTTTGGGCTGCACTCAGCTTGTGATTTAATAATACTTGTAGACCCAGACTGCATATTAGATCATGAATAATAACTGACAGATGATTCACACCTGTAATTATCAGCCAGACTGATGAATTTTTTAGCTTTAATTATTTATTGTTAAGTATGATTTGCAACCTATAGTTATGTGGTTTATGTAACAGGCTTTCTTTCATTATTCAAGGTGTTGTTTTATCACGATCTTCTCCTTGTTTTGTATCATCAATTCTGATTTGCATGATTGGCTTCTTTTACCTTGTTGATAGTTTTGGAGCAAAAGAAAATTGGCTAAGCCTTCTCGTGTCTGTTGGTGTCAATTATCACCATGTCACAGGTTTGAGGGACATGCAGTTAGAGTGTAGCCTCACCTAGTGTCACCGGGGTTCATATTCTGGGCTGAGATGCTTAGTGGATCAAATGCCGCACATGTGGCTGTGCTACAGCAGGACCCGAGCCAGGTCAGATGCAGCACCGTTCCCAGTGAACCCAGGAACCTTTGCAGTAGAGACATGGGCCAAAGTCACTGGACAGAAAGCAGTTTTGACCGATTTAGGAAAGGACAAACTGTAAGATATATTGGTGACTAAAGTGTAGTGAGACAGGGTCAGACACGGTTCAAGCCGCCCCTAAAAGTAACATTTCAAGACTTTCTGCAATCATTTTGTTATCTTGCAAAGGACATGATCACTCTGTCCTCATTCCTTTTACTTCAGTGTCCACATGGACCGAGACCGTTACTGCATGGGTGCAAATAGTACTTGAACATATTCTCTGAGGATTCAGAGTACCGGGAAAGAGACAGCTTGTGGAAAATGAGTTTGAATGATTTTTATTTGTATACCGCAACAATCATACTGTACCTTAAAGCCAACAGAGTAGACAGATGTGAATTTTATAGCAAGATAATCGAAGAATAAAAGCAGCAGATGCATGGAGTACAGGGCTGAGGAGACTGAATAAATCTGTCTACAAGATGTGCATTAAGCACTGTTTTGAAAGATGACACTGATCATGCCAGACTAAGCTCAGCTCAGCTCTCTTCCCCTTGTGGCTTGGAAAAACAAGAACACGGAGAGGAGCGAGAGTGTGGTGGTGGTTTCAGTCTTGTTCTCAGTCCAGAACTTTGGGAAATGCCATTATGAAAAGATGTCTGCCAGGAATAGCAAATTCCAATGTCAACAAAGATAATTAATTCTGAAATTATACACCCAACACACATACACACACACAGTACTAGAGAAGAATATTTACAACAATGTGTGTTTCGTAATTGGTTAACAAAATTAATATTTGCTTTATATAAAAAAATCCTCTTTTCACTTCTACTTAAACTCCTCTTTTATTCATTAACCAATAACATCAACTGTGTCTGTCACACCAAAAATCGTTTCCGCTTCAAGGTTGCAAAACCAAAACATGCTCTGCAATAAAAAGAACACTGACTGCCCCTATTAAAGTGACATTACACTTTAATGCACACACACCGCTGCTGATAGACGGACACACACAGAGCGCCAATCTGATTGACTGAGGTGAAACTCTGAAATGAAAGGTGAATTCCGAGACTGACCCCAGCCTGGTGTGCACAGTGTCAATCTATCTCTCTCTCTCTCTCTCTCTCACACACACGTCGGCGCAACAATCTAGCAAATACCATATCAATCACCTAGAACATCACAGCTAAACACAGCCACAAACACCATATCCTTCTACATAAATATGTAAGGAATAATGTAATTCCGTGATAACAAGAAACCTCTGCCTAGAATTCCTCATGAGATGCTTTGCACTGTTTGGTATAGAGAGAGGTATAGTAGGCGTTCTGTCGTGGCGTTTGAACAATCTACACACTTTCCCAGAATAGATTCTGTATCAGCACATTGCGTCACTTGCTTGTCATTTTGGCAGAAATCATCTTCCTCAAAAATGTATTTTATCTTTGTGTGTGTGTTTGTGTGTGTATCAGAGTGAGTACGATACATGCGTGTGTGTATCAGAGCAATCTTCACAAAAATCTTGAGTCTCGCGGATGTTTGTTTGTTTTTACTCTCAGGCAAACATGGGCCGTCTGTTCACTTACTTCAAATCAGTGCTACAAATCTCAGAAATACACCAACGTGAGATGAAGCCTGAAACGCAACGAGAGGAACAGTGATAAAAAAAAGAGAACTCCAAAATTAATGTTTAGAGTAGATATAGACATGTTATAAGGGGAAGAGGAAGATGAAAAACAGATGCTTGTTATAGATATGCGCTGCAAGAGAAAAGTCTAACAAAATTCTTAAGAAAATGTTAGGAAGGGACTGCAGATTGTCAATGATTATCATGGGTTTCTCAGCACTCGTACAGACTCACTGTATGAGAGGTTTATTGTTTAATCAGCCTCCTTCATTTCTGATCAATACCTCAATACATTGAACAATACACAGTGATGTAGATTTTAAAGGGGAGTTGCCACTTGCTTCCCTCCATCATGAGCTGGAAACGCACCTAATGGACACCAATATGTTATGTTCGCTCATTTCTCATTGGGCTTCGATCAGTCTATTCAGCAATATTCAGCCAATCGAGGGCTTCCAGGCAGCAACACTTGAATGAACTAACCCACCTACTTTTACTACTTCAAGCCATCTTAATTAGCTGATAAATCGATTTTAATTTCCAGTCAAGCCCGTACTCTGACTATAAAATATTCAGCCTCACTACGGCTTTGGGCTCCTCGCTAATAGTTTGACATGTATTTATGTCATAAATTTGTATAATCATTATTTTTTTTATACGTTAGTAGGCCAAATGATATTGATACTACAGTATTAAGATCAACCCTCTCTGCCCTTAGCTGATGTTTGAAAAACTTGATGTTAGAGGAAGACAAATTGAATATCTCTGTGGTGTGTCAGCGTTCCGGTTTGGGAAATTAGTGTAATCTGCAGAATACAGGTATCTCTACCTCTTCACTTTGTCATTTTTCTTGTTGGACATGGAGTTGAGTATTATTTGGACGCTGATCTACCATAAATGCTGGGTAGCCTCAATTATTCTACATAAAAATATGACCATAAAATATCCAAAAATCCACATTTGCCTATTTTTTTCTTTTTTCTGTCTCTCTTTACATCATTCTTGGTCTATGGCGTGAGGTGGAAGTGCAGCAGCAAAACATGTGCTGCTTTTTCACGAATCACAGGTTAAAACAGGAAGTTGCATCTATTTCCATATTCATTTGCGAGGGTTTCCCCTCAACTGCTTGTGTTGAACCAGTTTTGATCATCAGCAGCTATTAGGATGGATAAAATCCTCCATTACTAGTATTTTCTTTTCACAATCAGATAGCATGTTGGTATTTTTGTTAATTTTTATTCAGATTAGCTCATTTTTTAGATGCCGCTACTTCCTGTCAGTGCAAAGTCTTTGCCAGTTTGCTGATGTTCTTCATTCATTCTCCTGTCTCTCTATCTTGCTTCCTGTCTCGGCGTTGCTGTCATGTCCTGTGCAGTTCTCCAACTGAAGCTACAGCAGAGGAGGACTAGACAAGAGCTGGTCAACCAGGGGATCATGCCACGTAAGTTCATCCTGCCCTCAATAGAAAATATATATACAGGACAAAGCCCAACACATGAAGTCAAACATCACGTTGTTAAAGTTTATTTTGTAACTGAGTGTGTGGAGAGGCTGTGAGGCTGTACGTCATGTACAGTGTATATGTAGTACTTGCACTGTTGACATTCATGCTATACTTTATTTTTGTTTGTACTTAATGCAAAAAAATGCAGCAATTCATATAGACAGACAGACGGAATTACCAGTTCCTTCTTCTTCAATATTTATGCTAAATGTAAGCCAATGAGGTGTTGACCCTCCCAAGTAAATTGAATTACTAACATAAAATTTAGGTCTTCTGCTTATGCTTAAGCAAATTTGATTTGATCAAATGATTTATATTTTTATATCTAAGAATAAACTCATTATTCTTAATGAATTAATACACATAAACATATGGAGTTCCAGTTTATCTCAGCCAAGGTCCCTCTACATTCGAGTTAGAAAAGCTGAAAAAGACATAAATATGAAGTTTCATTGGAACTGGTGTTCTGCAGGTTGAGGTTTGTGTGTCTCTGAGAAATAGCGTAATTCATGTCGCTGTTTCACCACGGCTAGTGTGACTTAGACTTGTGGTTAATCTTCTGCACTTGTTTCATGAGACACAACACATGAACCAACTGCCAATTTTTTGCTGATCAAGTTTCCTGTGTGAACGGAAGTGGCATCTCGTGTGAATGAAAGATGTTTTCTTGCGAACAAGAATATTCACACATTAAACAAGAAAAGTCACGTTTAATTCATTTTAATGAAAGCAGAGAACTTTTCATGTTTTTTTGAGCTATACAAATCTATGAAGTCATGTCATACCTCTTGTGTTGAACAGATACACAAGGCACATTTTAAGATGTGGAAATTAGTATGTAAATTACAAGTCATAGCGTTTCAAGTGTTGGTTTTTAAAAATAGACAGAGAGAACAAAAGACAGGCTCGGAGGAAGAGCTTCTTTGCTTGAATTATGTGTAGACTGTACATGAAAGCCTTTAATGATTCTGTAAGTCAGATCATTACAATACTGTGGTGACAATGAAACTTTTTGGACCATCAGGAGGTTGAAGGCCTCATGTGAAAACTAAGGGCAGCTGTTGAACCAAGGAAGTTTATGGAAAGAAGTATGGCCCGAGTCCTAACGTTAAAGTAACCTTAGATAGTCGAGATGACAACGGACAGAGTTCATCAGCTATCGATCTTAGTGTAGTCCTCATGCAACCTGTTCCTCTCTGTACTACTACAAACCCACAGAAATAGAGCTCTTTATCTTCAAAGGGATCATCAGATTTGGAGTACTTCCTGAACCTCCAGTGTTGTATGCACAAAGTGAGCATTTATTGCTGATTTAACTTCTGCAAAACGACACGCACAGCTCAAAAGCTCCTAAAGTCTAACGCTTTATCCTATTCATACTGTATAAGATGGCATGGATATAATTATCCTTATGGTTAAAGCTAGCCAGTAAATAATGGCCTTTCTTTTAGGATAAGGTCTACAAATGATTGATAAAAAGATATTATATGCCTGACTTCACTGAGCAAAGAAAATAGTGTTTGAGTCTAGGAATGTGCTGATCCAATACTCAGTATCGGACCGATAGTGGCCAAAATCACTGGATTGGATATCGGAAAATAAGTATTATCTGTCCAGTCCATTAGCCTAAACTATCACGTAAATGCATAACTAAGGTCTAACTTTAACTAAACTTTGAAGGACATGCCGTAAAGCAAGCTATGAGTGAGCAGGCTGCAGCACATGTCATGTGAACAGTCAGTAAAACGCGAGTGCGAGAGTCAGAACTTTCATCATATCAGCTGTTTGGAGTTATTTTAAGCTCCAGGAAGAAAAAAGCAAAAGAAAAAGTTTTAAATTAAAAGCAGCAGCAGCAGCATTGCATAACTTGAGTCATGTTGTGGGCTATGTATTTCTTCCTCTAGGGGAGTAGAATATTTGTTTCACAGTTTGAGCATGATTTTTAGATGGCTAAGTTAAGCAATCTGCATCCATACAAATGTACTATTAACAACTTTCTTATTTAAGAGAGGGAAAAAGACGGTATCGGATTGTATTAGTGTTTGCACATAGTCAAGGTTGTGGTATCGGTATCGGACATGAAAAATTGGCATTGGCCCATCACTATGTGAGTCATATTAAACTTTCTTAATTCAATGACATTTTTCTAATAATCAATTTGGAAGTCCACCCTTGCAGTAGTTAATGAACGGTTCCAATCAGCCTTATTTCATCACTGAGTTCCTAATATATATACGCTCGTAAGTGTTTGTGTAAAGCTGCATAGGTGGTTGCTTAAGGCCATGGTGTTTGTGTGTGAGTTCATTTGAGACAGTGCTATAATAAGCCCAAAGAGTGATATCCTACCTTGTGTTTTATTTATACCCTTTGCTTTGTGTCCAGAAAAACTCCACACATCCCATAAACACACGCTGAAAACACAGACGCATACAGAGCAAATGTTGCCGTTCTTCTCTATTTCACGATTAAAGTGTTACTTTTTTAGGTTTGCATATGGTTTACACTTAGTTTCCTACTTTGAGGCAAACAAATCCCTGCAATGACGCTACACACTACTGCTCCCCCTGCATGTTCAACAACGTTATGACATATTTAAAGTTGGAAAAGGTTGCATGGGATTAGTGAGAAAGTGATTGCTGCCATGACGTTCATACTAGAAGCACGGGATAGCGGGGCTTTGAATGGTCTTCCAGATTAGAAAAGCGCTATAGAAATACAGTCTGTTTACCATCTGAAACAGAAGGGTCATCGGCAGTTTGACAGCAGTAAGAATAGCTGATTGAATAGGGTTACGAGTGAAAAACAATAAATGTAGGTTATTGGCACTACCATAGCAATTCTACCATGCATGATTTCTTCAGGATTAAGATTATGATAAAGGAAACACAAGTCTTAGAAGTTGACATGTCCTCAGATTTGATAGTCTACTTTGCTTTGCTTCTACAATGTGTGTGGAGAGGTCATGATGTATCAGTTGATGCAAATAATAGGTTTTTCTCTCAGATTCTCGTGATCCACATGTATGCCACAATTGAGCAGCACCTATTATATTTGAGTGACATCTTGTGCCATGTTTACTAAACGTTTGCGGCTTTCATATGTTCAAATGATTGAAATAGTGCTTCTATTTTGGTTTTGAAAGGAAGCACTACTGTCTACTCTAAAGGTTTTTTTTTGGATTAATGCATTGCATTTGGAAAGTTGTTGACCGCATGACCACAAAAATATGGGAAGAGGAAGTGGGGATCAATTCAAAAACGCGGAAGTGTATTTGAATGTCTGTGCTCATTGAATACAGTTTGATCAGAGAAAGAGCGATCACATCAGGTTAGTGACACTTCCTATTGTTACAGATCACACTGAAGACATATAACATTAAATTAAATTACATTACTTTTTGTCTTTGTCTCCCCTGTGGAAGCATTTGTTGATTTTTATGACTGATTTAAAACGTTCTTGTCATCTTAAGTCTAAACATTGTAAGGATGACATAAAATCTCCCAGATTTATCTGTCATAAGACCATGATGTCTTTCAATTGAATTTTTCAATTCAATTCAATTTTATTTATATAGCGCCAAATCACAACAAAGCTTATCTCATGGAACTTTACAGGTAGAGCACTAACATTCCCCCATGAGCAAGCACTTGTCTTAAGTATTTATTTATTTTTAACCTGTCTGGACTGGAGATATATGTAACTCGTATTCTCTCCCAGCCTGTGTTTCTTGCGTCTGTGCAGCAGCTGATCTTTATTAGCAGCTTTTCCTTCAACTAGGCTGAACTGTGACTGTGCTCATTATCGTCATCATTGTTTTGTAACTATTGCAAATCTGGAGAATTGCGGTGATGCAACATTTTATTCTTTATTTCATTCTGGTGGCAGTTTGTGGTGCGTTTAGCAAATATGCCTCCTAATGTTTAAGTGAAAGTGCCTCCATGACTATTTTGTATTCTTCATTACACTTCATTTTGTTGACCTCTTTACTATGAAGAGCTTGATTAGAATTTATCAGCATAAAGTAGCTGTGCTGGAGCAATGACTGCTGAGCTCAGAAGTGGTACCTGTACGGTGTCTCCTCAAACTAGCATGTTCATGTCATATGTATTATGATTATGCTGGATTAAATTCCTCCAAAGAGAATTTTGTTTTTCTCCAACTGATTCATTTATTCATACGCCTCTGCTGTTGTGCTGCAAGAGAAGTACTATATTTCAGTTTTTATTTTCTTGTGACAACAATTATATTATTATGTGTTAAACTCTATATGCACCCTAAGGCCGTTGAAGTGTCTCAACCTGAAGGACACTGCCAAAATGAAAGCCTTATTACTAAGGACATATCATAAACGTAGTGGATTACCGTGTGTCAACTTCTTTAAATATGATGAACTCTTTCTGCTCAAGTTCTGCTGAGTTTATCAGGCTGTACACTGTTAATAAGAACACCAAAATAAATGGTTATAAAAAGAAATTTCGTTTAGTATCATTGATACAGTATTTCAAATCAGTACCATGGATTCAATTTAGCCACATACATGAACTGCTAATGTTAGTTGTGTTTTTGGCACCATTGTTGGTGTTCCTGTTTTGGCACCATTTTCAGTGATTTCTAGGTTGCTCAACTCAAGGGCAGGCCAATCTGTTTTCACAGGTACTGTTAAATGATTTAAATATTTCAACGTGAAATTACAGAGTTTATGTGGGAACCCTGTGTGTATGTGTGTATGGCAGTGTTAGCCACTTATTGTGTATGTAGCTGGAACTATTGCATTGACGCTAATTTAGTTTAGTTTTTAGTTTATATTTAAAGAGACTAGATTTCTTAATGATGGAAATTATGTTTCATTCAAAGGAGTAATTTTGTGGTTGTTACAGTCCTCCAGTAATGCAGAAATTGCACAACCCAATGTTCTGTTTTAATTTGTCTATAATTTGATCACAGCAGTCTTCAAGACTTCAAGACTGTGGAGTGGGCAGAACCTCAAACAAAACTTGAACAAGTATATCCTCACCGCTCAAAGGTTTTCCTAAATCAGATTCCGTCACTCTGAGGTGTACAGAGCTCTCGGTTTATGATTCTATGAGGATGTAATCTATCTCCAAAAAAGTGTTTCTAAAAGGTGCCATGAGTAGCTATAAGCTGTGGTTTGTCCCTTCTAGTAGTTTTCGTGTGTTGTGGCTACGTAAATGAACATTAATTCTGATTGGCAAAATTTAATTTTGATGTTATTTTTGTTTTCTGTTCTTTTTGTTTCATTATGTTCACTAACCAAATGCGTAATGCCTCTTGACATCTGTATACCTTGAGGCCTGTTGTTTCCTGTACCATTAACCCTTGGGCAACTCTTGGAATGTTGTCCAATAGAATTCTGTATTGATCTGATGTGATTCGGTCTTTTTGTTGGGACCCTGGCCCAAAAAGTGAACTCATAGCTTATTACCTTATGTGCAGGAATACCAGCATGTTAGAAAGGAAGAGAACAAAAGAATAATCATAATTATCAATATACTTCCTCTCTCTCTCTCTCTCTCTCTCTCTCTCTCTCTCTTTCCACCCACTCTGCTTCCACTGTTTTTCTTCAAGCACTGAAAAGTCCAACTTCCTTCCATGAACAGCGACGGAGCTTGGAACGAGCACGGGTGAGTGTCCCACCCAGATGTAATGTTATAACACCAATAACAACAATCCATAGACAGCATATCTACACATAAGTATACAGTTTTTGAGTGATCGTGTCAAAGATATGGAGAGATTAATCGAGATTAAAAGAAATGACGGATGAATGAAATTATGGTGATGAAATGATGATGAGGAGCAGGATAGGAAGGTGAGGAAATTATTTTTCAGCCTCACGAAGTGCAGACATAAATGAAGTAGTGGGGTGGTTTCCTGCTGGTCACTTTTCTTTTGCTGCCCTTCCATGTCTATTAGTCTCCCTTTTATCCATCTCTCTTTCTCCAGACGGAGGACTATCTCAAGAGGAAGATTAGGAGTCGACCTGAGAGATCAGATCTCATCCGAATGCACATCCTGGAGGGTCAGTGTCATGTAATGTCTCAAATGTGTCAAACGTGGGCCAGTCTGACAGACACTTCCAAATGTTCCATCCTTTGGTTCCTGTTCAATTCCAGAGACATCGGCAGAGCCGTCGCTGCAAGCCAAGCAGCTGCAGCTGAAGAGAGCTCGTCTGGCCGATGATTTGAATGATAAGATCTCGCACCGGCCTGGGCCCATGGAACTCATCCATAAGAACATTCTGCCTGTTCACTCCTGCATTAAACAAGCCATTATAGGTAAGTGCTGCCATTGCAACAGCAGTGAAACAGTTATAGTGTCCCCTAGGGCCAAGCATCAACCCTCAATAAGTTATGAGGACCTGCTGAATTGTCTCTCTAACACTAAATATTGAAAATCCACTCAATTAACATATTCTTTGGTCAGATATATCACTCTCATTTCATGCACTATGTTCTTGGAATAAAATTGTGTTAAATATAATAAGAATTTTAAAGTCATATTCAACTGTCTGTTTACTCAGTTACTTTGATTTGAAGTCCTGACTGTGCTGCCGTCCCACACACACACACCAGTCCATTCTAATTCCTTTTAAACTTTCAGACTCATTCGGCCTTTATCAATCATGGCATCCTCCTTTTGCTTCATTTGAAGTCCCAGCTTCAGACTTATGTGGTTGGTAGTGTCCAGTCCGTGGAAGAGCTGTTTAACTTGTTATTCTCCTGACATTTTATTTTTATTGTGTATCCTCTAAACATAAGTTTTTACAATGATGTACAAAGCAGTTTGCCGAAAAAAAAACATTCAGGCTATTAAGATGCCAAACACAGAAAGATGACAAAATATCTCAGTTTTATGAAAAGTTTTATGAACAACTCTCCTGAAGACAGACGATCAATAAAGCTACATAAACACTCCTCCTCTCTGTCAGGATAGTACACTGTGCTCTCTCCAAGGTGCTGAATGCAGCCAACAACTCAACCGCCCACATTTTCTGCACATTTTCCCAAATATATAACCTCTGTTTGGTTCAGTCCTCATTGCTTTGCCAATTGAAAAACTTTATTAACTAGCATTCTAATGATCAAATGATCTGCACAGATATGATAGACATTTTTATTTGTGCTTTAATTCACAACAATGATTGAATTTTTCTCGTTTTGATTTTGATTTATTTCCAAGTAGACCTACAGGCCTAATTATGATGCATGAGAACAATGATGCCTATATAAATTACCTTGAAATGTTTTGAACTGTATGGAGCCTTTAAATAGAAGCTGGGATTCCTACAGGCCAGTGAGTTCTTGATAGAGCCAGAATAAGCATTAAATGATCAGAGTCACTGCAGACCAAAACAAATAGCGCTTACACACTCCTTTCTCATCCCACCAGCTGCATTCAATGCCTCCGCTGGGTGTTCTTCTGTGTATGTGTGTCTGTGTGTATGAGTCATGGGACCAGCCTGCATATGAATTTATAAATGTGATGTATAAACAAACCCACACACTGTGGCTCCTGACAGGTTACTGCCTCCAGCTTTCATATTCATGTTACATCTCTGAAGCCGGAACCCTAATCATTGCACACATGATCACACACATAGAAGACTGGTGACACACACACTTGACACAAAGGCACACGCTTAAATGCATAAATATTCATAAACAACCAAGGTTAAACAAGGATATCTGATGTCACCGTCTGGCACAGGAATTAATCTCCCCTTCTGTCATCAGGGAGCTGATAGAGGGTGATTCCACTGAAATTATGTAATAGATTTTATTGCGTTGGTCTTGGAGACATCTATTCAGCATACGGAAACTTTGGTACAAAGACTTTGTGGAGTTAGAGGGAGATGTGCATAGTCAAGGAACGTGACCCCTATGGCACCACAAAAGTTGCTTTTTGTTGGTCTTAGACTGTAGAGACGTAAAGCTATTCGTGGTGTGTGCAGAATTTCCTAACAGACTAAATTGGTGTTTAATTTTGTAATGTGTAGTCTCGTATCAACAACACTCTGTGATCAGCAACAGAAGTTAACCTTTGTGATGTCATAGAGGTCATTTTTCAACCCTGACTTTTCATTTTGTATATCTGACTGGTCACAAACACTCGTAAACTGATTAATGTTGAGACAGAAGGAAGACCTCACCCACATATTATCTCCCTGCTGTGTGTTATGGAAAATATTTTCTTCAGTGCTGTATCCAATCAGCTGTGCACCTGCCTGGCTAAAAACCCCTATCTCGATACAAAAGCCAATCAAGAGCATGTGCAAGGTTTCTGACAGCTCTGTAAGGGACACCACATCCATTAAGGCCATGTACACCGAGTTGGATGGCTAACCGATATCCATGAACAAGTGTGCCTTACCTGGGAAGTTCAAATCCTGGGTATATCAGCATGGCATTATTTCTAGAATCCTGTGGCCACTCCTCATTTGTGCAGTTCCGATATTGACAAATATTAAATTTTGTCAAAGCCTTAGAGGGGAAGGTCAGGAAACACCATCGAGTCAGAAGTAGCAAGCCATCTGGGCACAAGCTCAGCCCCCGCTGGATCATCATAAGATGTGTAATATTGACAAAACCCCACGTTTTAATGAAAGACAGTTTCTTTAGTTGGAGACATATAAAAATGTAACTAGGTTGGATTCTTTAAGTAACGTGTACCTGTTTTACTTAGCCGTTGCTGCTCTTGAATCAGTAAGAAACAAAGGAGGGGATCAATCATAAACACTTAAGGGGATTTGTGACAGAACACATATCACTTAGATATTGCTGTTGTCAATCATTAGCTTTTTTCTCTTTGGGTGGCGGGGGTATCAATGTTGTCCGTGTCAGTGTTGACTATAGATGATGAGATCAGAGACAGTGTGTCTGGCTGGTTGATGTGTGAAAGGATGAAAGCTGAGGTTCAATAAGGCACGGTATCAGTAGATAATCTGTCTTTGTCACCGGGACACAATATAGTCTATCGTATTAGCGTCAATTACTGGAGGTACACTTGTATTACATAGAATTGACATCAGGAGAACACTCATACACACATAACCAGACACACACACACACACACACACCACCCTGACACAGCAGAGCAGTAGGGATGTAATCACATTATTGGATCGGATGGTATTTAATCAGCCCCATGTTGTCTCTTCATCATCTCTTGCTGATGGGACATTAATGGCCAGCAGTGTATTTTCAATATCTCTCGGCTCTATAACTATATTCACCAATAATAGAACAGTATCCTCTCGCATCCTGGGGGATCCCTCCAGGAAACTTAATTTCCACAATTCCCATTAAGACTCAGAGGTCCACGTGATGATGAATATGTGGTAATCCAAAGGGACAAAGATTTAAATAGCAATGTGGCTGTTTAATTACTACAGGTATATGCTTATGCTCTCATATGTGTTCTTTTATTAAAACATGTAGGTCAATAAGAGCTTTCACATTTGCAAACAACTAAACCATGTGTGTGTGTAATTTGAAACCATTGAACCCTGTAACCAGGTCTGGACTAAAGTTTACGCTAAGACAGGCACATGAATGCTATGTTGCATAATGTAGCTAATTCAATTCAGTTCAATTTTATTTATATAGCGCCAAATCACAACAAAGGTCATCTCGTGGCACTTTACATGTAGAGCAGATCAAGATTGTACTCTTGAATTTGTAGAGAAATGTTTGCAGAGGAAAAATAATGCTGTATTAGAGTAATTTCTTTCTCTCTAGGCCGGTGTATTATTAAAACATTTCACATTCTTGGCAAAGCCATGTGCACTAATGAGTGTCTCTATAGTTTATTTAGCTTTGTCCATGGTTAAAGATCACTGTATAGATAGTGGATCCATCTCCAAATGTACAGATGTTTTCAAAGTTGACTGGTTGGTCCGTTTCTGTCCTTCTCAGCTTGTAAATATCCTCAAGATGAGCCTTTGAAAACAACATTTGTATTTTCAATCGCTCTGCAGTATTTGTCACATTACCAGTAGGGATAAAGCAGACACCACTGATAAGGCTTGCTGCGTGCTAACTCTATGATAATCCCTGCAGTCAGTCTAACACACACATGCAGGGGTGTGTTTAACCAGCCTACTTATAGAGAAGGTACTGGTGATAATGCGGGTTGTCAGTGACTCTGCTAGGATATTCATAGGGAGTCACTCCGTTGGCTGTGTAGTAAACTTGAAATGGCTTACTTGCTTAACACCTGTAAATGGAGGTGATGAAGGCTCACAGTGTGATCTTTTGTTGTTGAGTTGTTGTTGGATAATGATTTGAGTTGACTCATCTGACTCATCTTATCTGAGTTAACAAGTCAAGCAAGATTGGAATACACACAGTCTTGATTCTCTTCAAAGCAGAGACAAGAGGAAAAACATGATAAATAATGGTTCATAAAGGACAGAAAGTTATGAAACAGGGACCATCAAAAACACGGCACACAGCTAAGGAGGTAGAAGCTGCACCTATTTCACAAGTCAGTGTGTGTGCAGAGGTAAGAAAGGGATGGTGTGAGTTTGGGAGAAGTCAGAGTTAAATAAGCTCACTCTCCTTCACACACTCCCATCACTCCCATCTCCCTCTCACACATGGGGACAAAATCAATGTTAGTGCTGTAATGTTTGAAGTGATGTTCATGTTATATCCCCATAGATGTCCATTCTTTTTTTTTTCACCTCCCTCTCAGAGACACAGTTTCCAAAGGCTTCCGGTGACAACTCTTCCTTTGAGGAGGACAGTAATGACAGTCTGTCTCCAGAGCAGTCAGCCGATCAGGAGTCTCCCCTGGGCCTGGAACCTTTGTCCACAGATACACTACCTGGGAGCAGCATCCAATCACCCACACAGGTATGACAGGTTTGACAGATTTGACAGCCTAAACCAGTCCTAATGCTGAACATCTGATGTCATTCTGGGAATTCCTGACTTTAATGGAAGCCATTTGTACTCAGCTGATTAAATTATGGAACTGGGCGTGAGATGTTAATGCAAGTCACGCATCACAGTGCAGTTTTAGTTGTCCCTGGAGGCGATGTGGCTCAGGTGGTAAGGTGATCACCTACTGATCTAAGGGTCGCTGGTTCGGTCCCTGGCTCCACCTGTCGGTGTGTGAATGTGTGTGTGAATGTGAGGTAAACTTTGTAAAATCGCTTTGAGTGGTCTACGGACTAGAAAGGCGCTATATAAAAATGTAATATGTGTAAGTTGATGGAATTGATAGAATTTGTACATTCAAATATTTATGACTCATGACTCGTGTAACTGATTCACGATTTCATAATATTGGTCCGTTACCTAGAATTTACTTAACTCAGACTACAACCGTGTGGATTCGTCGATCCTGTATTGCAGACACGGGTCTCATTCTGTTTGGAAACTTGATTCTCTCTAGTGCTTCAGGTTTTTTTAAGTTTTGTGATATCAGAAACGCTCCATCCCTGGACACTTTCAAAAAACACCTTCAGCACTACCTATTCATCAAGGCCTTAAACCTCAGCTAACAAACTCTCTCTACCCATCACTCTTCTACACTACTCAGTTACAGTTTTCCTCAGTTTTATTATTAGTCTAATTTATTACTCCCCACTTAATAAAGCATCCCTGGGTTCTTTGAAAGGCACTATATGAATTCTATTTATTATTATTAAGCAACTGGCATTGTGCGAGATCCGTTCATTACAGTTACTCTCTCAAAATGGAACACATTATCGCACAGCATCCCATCTTAAAGCGACGATGCGCCATTTGTACTTTTAATTTGTAATTTCACTCTGATGGCCACAATAATATTTGATGTACAAATAACGGCTTGATTTGTATGGATAAATAATATGATAGTAATAATAATAAAAATAAATTAATAGTAATTGTGACAGGACTAGTATGTACTACAGGGAGTACTTTTATGTTTTAATATAATAATATAATAAAGTAAAACATCATAGCCATGCAATTGAGCCGCAGCTAGCCTATTTTTCATAGTTCCTGAAATTTCCAAAATATGAGTCATGAGTCTTGATTGTCTCCCAAAAAGGCACAAGTGAAGAATGAAAGGACCCACGTGCATTAATGTCACTTCTTGCTTGCAGCTGATAGTCTAGACGGAGTTATTGCTGTTCATTGTTAAATTGCATCACATTATGATATATAAAACTATCAAAAGTCAGCTTCAGTATTTTGATGTAGTGCCTATTTTAGTCCGGTAAATTGTACAATAGCACTCTACCATAATTGTAATTCCATAGTGATCAGTGTGTGCCTACTCCCTATATAATTTCATTTTGCTTCCCCCGTTAGATTCATCCTCCAGCTCTGCCTCTCCCATCCGGCTCCCCCTCTTCATTGAATTTAACCAATGGGACTGCAGCACCATCTGCCAACAGGCCCAGTGCCACCACACAGATCAGGGTAAGTTAATAATCTTCCTGTTCAGTTAGTATCCTTTATAATGCTCCAACTGAATGGATGTAAATATATTTTTGTTTATGTGTATAGTAGACCCTTGTCTGAAACCATCAACACTCTCCTCTCTCTAGTCCCAGTCCAAACCAAACTGTGCTCAGAGATCAAAGAAACCCAAAGACAACAAGCCTAAGGTATGTTTATTCTGTCTTAAATCTGCCAGTGTTACCTCATTTGCAGCAATACGATAACTATGCTTGACAAAGTGATTCCATTTTGCTACCTTGTAGATAAAGAAGTTAAAATATCATCAGTACATCCCTCCTGACCAGAAAGGAGACAAAGAGCCGCCTCCTCAGCTTGACTCATCCTACGCCAAAATCCTCCAGCAGCAGCAGCTCTTCCTGCAGCTTCAGATCCTCAGTCAGCAGCAGCAGCAACAGCACTACAACTACCAAACCATCCTGCCTGCACCACCCAAGTGAGTCTTTCTGTCACATATTACGTTCAGGGGAGAAGGTAGAACCAAATAAGCTGCCACAAATTCTCTGCCACCTGCTACACATTGTTAGGTGATAGTGGACTGTGAGGAAATGGAAACAACAAAAGTTTTGTCAGCTAACAGTGCAGATGGTCAGCAGATAAGCTTGACATTAACTCACTTTCCTTTGAAACATCTTTTGTTTCAAGCTACACAGAAATACACACGGCAATATTAGGACATGTCCATCTTTTTCATTCGGGTTCTGTTTCTCTCCAACAGACCTCAAACGGATCAGCAGCTATGTTCTTCTTCCCCCTCCAACAATGCTGCCACTGTGTCCCTACCGAAATCTGTCGCTGCCCAATCAGCTGGCCTGTCACACCACGGTGACCATAGCTGTCAGAGGTCTGCCTCTCCAGGCGGGAGCAAAGCTTTGCCTCTACCTGCAAATCTGGAAGAAATGAAGGTTAGATGAAGAACAAAGTAATTCAGCATAAAACTGCACGGTTCATTCTGGTGTTATGAGACAAAATGCATATTAAAAGAAAGGCTCCGAAGGGAGAGAACAAAGCGGTCACATAGATAGATGAAATGTTTGTAATCATAAGTGTGAGTGCGATAAGTGTTTCAGCATAAATTGAAAGCTAAGGAGAAATCTGAATGACGTTCAATTACCTGGCCAGCAATGGGCAGTGATTGGAATTACAGTACAACGGGTCACGACTCAATCAGCAATCAAGACCCGTCAACAACCGTATGTCAATGCAAGAAATGCATGATTTTAACTCCCTTTGGTACTTGTGAGGATCAAAATGTGGGTGTCTTGGTGGTTACCACTGTTGCCTCACAGCCAGAAGGTCTTGGTTTTGAGTCCCTGGACCTTTCTGTGTGGAGTTTGCTGGCTCTTCCTTTGTCTGTGTGTGTTTCCTCAGGGAACTCCGATTTCCTCCCGCCTCCAAAGCCCAGTATTAGACTGGTGACCTGTCCAGGTGGTACCCTGCTTTTCACCCTATAACTGCTGGGATAGGCTCTACCGCCTCCCCAACCCTAACATGGATTAGCTCTAAAGATGATGGATGGATATTGCAGAACGACCTCAGTATACCAAGAAATATACCGATAGAGCCAGTGTGTTATTCATCAAATGTCTGTGATTAACATGATCCGTGTCTGCTTCTTGTGAGTGGTACATTGGTCTAGGGAGTACACTGTAATCAGCCTTTAATATACAACCAGCACCGCAGACCAACACCTCTCTCCGCTGTCAAAGCTGTCCAGTCCACGGAAAAACATTGGACAGGAGGTGACTTATGTAAAAGATTCTAACAAAGGTGTGACATTGAAAAATTGCCTCTCAGTTAACAGCTGACATGGCAAGACAGTGATGAATCACTCTTGTCATTTTGTTTTTTTTGTTCTTTTTTTCCTTTTGATCCTTTCATTTTTCTCATATCTATCCTCCTCCATTGTCACCTATTTGTCTTGCTTAGTTTTTTTTTCATTCAGTCTCTTTTTTTCTTTGCACTCCCTCTTCTCTCAGGTGGCAGAGTTAAAGTCAGAGTTGAAGGTGCGCAGCTTGCCTGTATCTGGTACCAAAAATGATCTCATTGAAAGATTGAGGAACTATCAAGAACTGAAAGGAGGAGGTGACACTACTGCCTCTCCTACAGTGGGGGGCGCCACAGGGCCAGGGGGTGATGGAGAAGGGAAACCAACCAAAACCCCTGCAATCACCACAACCAACAGCAACAACACATCACAACAACAGCAACAGTTTCAATACCACCAACCTGCTTCTCTTACTGTTCACACAGGTTCATGTCAACACAATTTATTTATAGCTTTGACGATTAATGATGAAGGTTCTTCAACAGAGCAAAATAATAAATCTGTATTTTT
The DNA here is from genome assembly GCA_900303265.1 of Brotula barbata. Lineage (NCBI taxonomy): Eukaryota > Metazoa > Chordata > Actinopteri > Ophidiiformes > Ophidiidae > Brotula > Brotula barbata. The sequence goes on from OMNV01008966.1 coordinate 53,552, forward strand.
AATCTGTTGCTTTTCTTTTTAATGTCTGTAAAGCTGATGTAGGCAGCAGTGCGGCCGCTCCACCGAAGCTTATGACCTTCAGTCGCTCGGCCTCCTCCCCACCCATCTCCCCCGCCCCATCTGACCATTCACCAGCTGCCATGAGCCCAGGAGAGACCAGCGACAATGTTGGGGAAATGGTTAGTTTCATTGGTATGATTGTTGAATCGACCTCAGATAACCCCACAAATGTGTACACTTACCGCTCTGCTTTTACTCTTGCTTATAAACTACCACATTTGCTGCCGGTGGCTCACTGGTTAAAAGCAGGTAATGTAGTGGCAGGGGTTTGATTCTGCCTTGTCCCCTTTGCTGCTTGTCATCCCCTCTCTGACATATACAAATTTCACCCATGGTCTGTAATAATATTGATCTAATCCAAACGCAGGCAGAATCCAAGTGTCAAGGATGTTTTTATTTTATTTTATTTTTTTTGGCATTTTCTACTATATAATGATAGTTACATAACAGAGACAGACAGGAAGGACAGGACTGAGAGAGGGGATGCCATGTAGCAAAGGGCAGAGACCGGAATCGAACCTGTGCCTCTATTATGTGGTGCGTCATCTGGTGCACATGTTTTTTTTTGTTTTTGTTTTTTAAATGCAGGATGTAAATACAAGTCCTGATTTTGGATGTCGTAATCCAGATGATACATTTTAATGAGATGTAAACGGGCCAGTATGGTATGAAGACACACACTGTATCAGGCTTTGGCTGCTCTGACCTGCTTTACTTATTTAGTCCTTTTCGTCCCCGCTGGGACAAAAAGGGCTGTGATGATCTGCTTTCATCATGGTTGCTGTAACATGATGGTGTGGTTTGTTTTTTTTAATGGGGTGGATTCGTTGGTGCTACGCCCCAGCTGCAGGATGAAAGGATTTTGTTCTTTCCACGGGATTTTTAAGCATGAAAGTGTTACTGAATGTTTGAATGTTTCTGTTCTCTCTCCCTCTTTCTCTCTTTAGATGACACCTCTCACCCAGCTCAGCCTTCAACCATCTTCAGCACCTCACCTCATCACAAACATTAAAGAAGAGCCCCTCTGCTCTTCCCCTTGTGAGCTCTCTGTACCGCATACATCTCTACAGAAGCATTGCGTGGAAACATCAACTGTCTCCACACCGACCATTGCAGCGCCAGTAGTGTTCATGCTGGACAAAGACAAAATGCTGCAAGAGAAGGATAAGCAGATAGAGGAGCTCACCAGGATGCTGAGGCAGAAGCAAAGACTGGTGGAGGTGCTGAGGATGCAGCTGGAGCATGGAAAGATGGGAGGAACAACACAAGGGCATGTCCCAGAAGTTATGGCTCACAAAAGAGTGAAGGAGGAACCCTCTCCACCCTCATCTCTCTTACGGGAGACCGATGTTACCAAGGTCACAATCAAACAGGAAGCCATTGAGGCAGAGGACAATGTACGTAAAACAACTATCTTATCGTCACCAGCTCAGGGATTACAGCAGTCTTACTCCCAAACACAAGGGGCACAGGAGCAGAATCAGCAGCAAATCAAAGCAGAGCAAACAAAGCAAGGACAACCCTGTCCACAGCAGGGTGCTCAACAGTTTGCTCAGCAACAAGCCATCCAAAAACTGCTGCTACAGCAGCAGCACAACAATCAGAACCGGGAGCAGACACTTCGGGACCACAGTCAGGTGATAGAGAACCACCAGAATCTGCAGAGAAGGAAAAAGTCCCACAAACAGCAGGTCAAACAACAACAAGAGCAGCAATTGCAGCAACAGTCCAAGCAACATCAACAACAGTTGCATTTGAAGCAACAGATCATACTAAAGCAGAAAAAGTCTCTGATACAACAGCAGGTGAAACAAGAGCAGCAGAGAGCCAAGCAGCAGCAAACAAAACAACAGATCCAGATACAGACCAAGATACAGCTGAAGCAGCAACAGCTAACAGAAGCAAGGCAACAACTGCTGACACAACAGAAACTACAGGCGCAGCAACACTCACCGCAGGTCAGGGATGAATTATAGAGCAGGAAGAGGGAGATTAACTCTTACTGTTGCATATTGTTTTTATGCCATCTTGCTAACATATTGCTGGGTTTCTGTAGGTGCCTCAAGTGTATCCCAGCCAGCAGTCAGGGTCCACCACCTCCTTCCGTTTGGATCTCCTCAAGACAGACTCCGCCCCCACACTGGTCACTGACAGCAACGGTAACCACTTCCTGATCGCACTGACCACTCACATGACTGAGAAGCATGGAAGCACTGACGGAAGCATTCACAACAAAGGAAGCAAGCACATCACACTGCAGGTATGTGACTCAACCGGAAAGTAGTTATCATCTACGTTGACAGGCTAATAGTTTCAATTCTAATCTGTTTTTACAGCAGTTATACAGCTGACACACTGTGCTTTATTTGATTGTATTCTGTGTATTATATGAGTAATTGTTTCATTTTTCTTTTTCTACCAGCGACTGCAGTCAACTCCAGTTAAACTCCCAGGACATCTTCCCTCCCAGCTGCCTAAAGCTGATAATCATCCCAAACAGAAACAACCAAACAGCAAGGTAAGCTTCAAAACAAAAACAAAAAAGACATGAAGTGCAGCCAGATTTCAAATGCAGTGGTTACGTGTAAAACTTTTGGTATGGAATGGAGTTCAACAAATCATCAAGACTACGAGAACCTCTCCTCCCAGTGTCAACGCTCACATTAGTTCCTCTTGCAAACGGTGCAAAAACAGCTAAGATGAGTAAACACTGTCAGGTTATAGGACGAAGACCTGGTGAATCATAGCACTACAACGAGCTGAAAATATGCAGTGCAGACAATAAGACAGATGGTGACCTCAACTAGTCATCCGTCTGCAGTGCTCTCACTTTTTCAAAATAAAGTAAAGCAAAAACCAGATTTTACCCCTGACAGCTATGGAGCAAAAAGTTTTCTCTTCCTGTACTAAATCTCTTGACACTGTTAGAACTTTGTTAATAAGAGTATGATATATAAGCCTAACAGTATTATGTTTGTGCCACGTGCCTGAGCGTGCAGGTGCACTTCCTGAACACAGAACTCGATTAAAGTGTCTTCGTTGTGCTCTCAATATCTCTGTGCTGCTTGTTTAAGTTTGCCTTCACGCTCGCCCAACACTGGGCTGCGTTACAAATTGGAGAGGATTTGATATTGCACACCTTAATTTCAGACTCATGGCATCAGTTATCGTTTACCGTTCTGATTTCAACACTTCACCACATTTCTCTCACGATTGTTCAGTTTTATTTGCAGCAGCCCCGAATTGCATCTCTTTTTTTTTTGATAAGTCAAAAGTCACATTAAAAACAGCTACTGTAAAGTTACAGTGGGCAGCAGATTGGAATTGACACTTCACTACAAAATGCATGCATGCGTTCAGTGGGAGTTAAATACAATTGCCACTAATTGCAACCACTCACACATTCATGATGGGCTGTTTTAAGGTACACGGGCAACATTTTCGATTTTTTTGTGGTGTTTCTTTCATCAGTCAAATTTGCCCCGTGAGCTGCTATTCACTGTCCCGTATTCTATTGTGTGTCCCTTATGATTTGTGACTTTGATCCTCACCTAAAGAAACAGATTTATGATATGTCAGGGCCATGGTTGTGTTCTGGCTGCAAATGTGTGGACTCGGCGTTTCTGCCATCACAGCTATCTGTTGATCTGCAGACGTTAAAACTAAAGCCAAGCCTCTGAGAAACAATAAAAGTCGGTAAAATAAATTGCAACTCTGTCTTTCATGTATTTCACGGATCCCCATTATATACTTACCTGTCACCCTAACTAAGTCCCAACAGGCCGCAGAGCCAGTGCCACGGAGCAGTCTGTTAATGTTCTATAAAGAGAGAGATAAAAACAAGAGTCAAGCACAACTGCCCCAGTGAGTCCAATCGCTTTGGAAATTAATGATGTGTGCTGTGGGAGACAGTGACAGCAGCAATGCTTAATAAGAGAGTGTGACACCAGCCTGATGCTGATTATTATGGCTTTGTGAATTACTCTAATGACATCATTCATTACGGTGATTTATGTTGTTAAGCGAAAAGGACTGAGTTGCATCTGAGCTCATTCAGAGGTACAGGAACCATCTTCCTCTGCAGGTGTGCCGCAACAGCTGGAACAAAGTTTCAGATGTCTTCTTTTAATGGCGCCCTGTGTGCAGATTACTCATATCAGCAGTCTGCCTTTGTCTGTGTGGGGCTTTTGTCCATCCTGTATCATGGTTTGCCAGGTCTGATCATAG
>OMNV01008966.1:57858-74198 GCA_900303265.1 Brotula barbata
CATAGACCTGGCAAACCAGACAATCTGAGGCGAGCAGTTCAGTAATAAATGTGTAAAATAAGATGCACATAACATATGTAACACGTGTAGCCTGGTAATGAATGCACAGCTAAATCAGTCTCGTGGATCTTGGCCCAAAACCCACAATTTGACCCAATTTAGTCATTTTTGAGGATTTTAGTAAATTAGTGGATTTAATTCACTGTCTCCTGTGCCTCACTCAATCTCCACATCCATCGTGTCTACTCTGGAAACCAAAAATCTGGAAATATCTGGACAAAAACCTGGACTCAATGCGGTCAAATCTATATTCATGTAATCATATCAAGACAAAGTAGTGGCTGATGTTCTGAGTGAAAAAAAATGTAAAAGAAATGTAACTCCAGTAAATCCATCTGTTAAAACATTTAACACTGTTTGATATTATATTTTTGTACACATTACCTCTGCAGTCCTTGAGTTTTACGCTTCTTGCCGCCCAGGGTCCCACGGGAACGCCACACTCTCATGGGATCTGCCCACTCGCCTATCCCAATGCGACAACATTTCCCAAAACAAATGAAATGTAGCCTCAAAACTCTGTGTACACATAAATGGAAAAAATCGTCATCTGGTATTTTATTTTATTTATTTTTTGCAGGCACGGAAGGTGGCGCTTCAGGTATCTGTCGGCCAGCAGGGAGTCACTCAGTGTTTGTCAGCCCCACCCAGTCTGCAGGGTTTCTTCCAGGACCAGGAGCTCGCTCCCTCAGAGGAAGACGCCGCATCATCTTCTCCAGACGTAAGCATCACACGTGTGACTTTCATCATCTGGTGACAATAGAAAACATGGAATGACTGTCCACAAAAACAAATCTGTGACACATCTGTGACAAAATAGATTGCCATAAAGGAACAACTGAAGCTGACGTTTGTATTTTTCTTTTCTTGTCTTGTCTTGTCTTGTCTTTTCTTTTCTCATTCTGCTCTTCTCCTGCAGGAGGCGTGTCCTAGTCTAGACCATGTAGCTTTGTTCAGTCCTCTCTGTCCAGCTTCCATCAGGACCGCCGCCTCATCATCACCTGATAACAAAGTATGACTGTTCTCTCTAATTCTACCACTATTGATCACTGTCTGAGTGCTTACAGCTTTAAGAGCTTCTTGATGCTATCTGGTCATAATGCTGATGTGTAATCTCACATTATTAGTAACGTCTCTACACTCCTGACTACACTGTTACCTGGTTTCTGGAGTGGCCTGTCGCAAATCTGCTTCACTTATTTTTGGTATCGTTATGTCCGAGTATCTCTAAAAGCTCCAAAATTACAACCTGATTGAATAACAAGAGCCCTGTTTTGGTTTCACTTCCACGCTTGAGTAGTTTTGTGTGTTTTTTTTTTTCTGGCCACGCTCTCCTCTGATTACATAACTAAATGGGTGCCTGTTTGATGGTTATTTCAGTTGTTGGCTCTCAGCACGATTAGAACACAGCCCAGAGATGAACTCATTACATTTTGGCACAGATCCAAGGGGGAATCCAGTCATTTTCCAAAGTATCTTCAACCTTATCTCAATGGAAAATATTTAACCCATGATAGGGGGCACAGTATTGGAATCACTGTACAGTAACAAATAATGCCACATTGTGTCTTTAATAGTTACAGAGAATGATCCAGGATAATTCTGTTTATTGTAGTTATTTTGTTCTCCTTTTTGTAAGGATTTTGTTTTGTTTGACTAGGCAGAGTTATAGTCTTACATACACTGTTTCACTTTAATTTGATGCATGGTGAGAGAACAAACCACGGGCCTGCACCAGATCCTAACGCCCAGGTAAACTATAATGTGTTCTGTGTGTGTGTGTTTCCTCAGCCTACAGAGCATGAAGAGGATTTGATTGACATCATTTTCCAGACCGGAGGTACGATCACATCATTTGGTTTGTTGTATAGTAACATTTTAAAAATCACAGTAGAGAGCTGTGTCATAATGTGAGAGATACTTGTTTATGTTAAACATGGTCGTTCTATCTCCTCCCAGAAACGTCCACCTTCAGACCCACATCCGACCCCTCTCTGGACCTTTTAAACACCCGCTCCCCTCCTGCCTCCCCTCTCCAGCTCGTGCTCTCTCCCCTTACTGCACCCAGCGGTGACAGCCCACAGGACAAACCTCAGACCCCAGGCCACGACGAAAACCACCTCAGTGACACAGGAAGTGGACGCCTCGAGGACTTCTTAGAAAGCACCACTGGGAAACCTCTCCTGGGGGTAGAGCCTGGTGGCCTTTTGACATTGATTGACGACCTCCACAGTCAAATGCTGAGCACCCCCAGCATCCTGGACCGCCCCCTGTCTCCCATGGACACCTTTGATTCGGCACCTGCAGGTCTTGGCTTCGGGGAGCAGGGATTGGACTGTATGGATTGGTTGGATCTCACCATGGGAAGGGAGAGAGGCGAGGAAACGTCTGGACTGGGCCCTCAAACTCCCCCCAGCCTTTTCTCCACGGACTTCCTTGACAGTTCAGACATGCAGATACCCTGGGACTACTGATAAGCGTCCCCAGAGCCCCACTCACATGGAAATCTACTGTACGGTGAACCGTCAAGCACTTTGGCCAACATTATTGACAATCACACGTACACACAGTGCACTGAAGGTTTTTGTGTGAACTCCTATCAGGCAGGTCCTCGATAGAGTTCAGCTTGACACAGGAGACGACCTTTTGGGCGCACAGACCTGAAAGTTGAAACACTTTTAACTGAGCCATCAATCATTTGTTCACAATCAAGTAAATCCCATGTTTCCTGCTCGTCTTTGTCTTTAGTTTGTGTTACAGTGGGACGCCATACACGTCCACATTTAAGGCTTAAAGACTGAGTTCATCCACGTCCCCAAAAGACATTTTCCCACGGAGACAAACTTTTGGTATCATTGGCTAAGGTTTTGCCATATCTGCATCGCTGCCACAACACCAGCACACTAGACGGGTCTTCAAAATTGTAAACAGGAATAGACACCAGCTGTGGGGAAATGTGGTTTTCTGACATTAAGGTCAACTAATCTTTTAATTTAGTTTTTTTTCGTTCAACAGTAGAATGAGAAAATGTACATATACATGCACACTGATCACAGGAGCGAGGAATAACGGTTTATTTCAGGATGATGTACAAGTGGAAGCACTTGCATCCTGGGTTTTACAGCACACATTAACCTAAACCACATTGTTCTTTGTATTCTTTTCACCTATGATAATGAAGACAATGACAGTGATTCACCTGCGTCACATGTTAATTGCCTTGAGACTCAATAACGAAGGTTTCAGGCCGGTTGTTCTTACTGAATGTATTTGTCACTGCTTTGACAATTTTTAACATATACTATCTGTAACATTACACCATAAAATGAGAGAAAATAACAAAAAAACACAGTGGCATATTCACTACACCCACCGCCAAAGATGTAAAATTTAGCGTCTGTGCTATTTTTCAGTTTTGCTGGGTATTTACTAACAATGATGATGTTAAGCACATCTGCAGTTCATTTACTCTAAATGTGCAGGAAGTCATACAACAACTTAAGACTTCATGGAACTATGGCAGATAAGATTTTAGGTCTTATATTAGATATTATATTTAGATTTTAGTCTGACAAGGTTTAAACAGAGAATCTGAGTTTTCCGTGATCTGTCACGACAGGTTATCTGATGTGATCTTCTTTTTCTCTGTTTATTAATATAGTAGAATGAGTCACCAGACCATGATGAAAACTCCACAGATGACAATATGATTTCTTTGGATTAATGCACATCACCAACTTTTGATAAAAAGTTGAGACTCTGAATTCGGGATGTTGTTTTTTAATAATTTAATTTAATATATATTTTAGAAAAATGTCTCACGTATTTACAGGAAGTATCTCAAACATTGTGAGTACAATAAGTGTGAAAAGGGACATATTGAAGGATATTGGGAGTGAATTTGAATTTGATGCATAGATTATTGTTATTATTCACTAGTTATTACTGGAATAAAAAAATTTAAAAGTTTTCCTAAACTTCCCATTGAGGCTTGTGCTTTTTCAATTGCAATTTTGCGACGTTTTCTTCACTTCTGCAAAATCTGGAAAAGCTACAGAATGGAAAAAGTGTTTCCAGCCTATAGCTAACAAGGCCGGTGTTGTTAAAATACCCAACAAAATTTGAAAATCTTTGCATATTTCAGAGTGAAATGTATACACACGTGTCACTGGTAACCTACTGTCTTAATTTTGTAAGATAATGCTACATAACTTTATGTACATTATGTAAGTATTTATTTTTCATATGTGACATCATGGTGAGAGGAGTGATATCCATGCTTTAAATTACATCACACACTTGATGTGTACATAAAGTTCATGCTCATGTTTACACATAGAAGGTATTTAGCTCAAATGTTGTGGTGAAAACTACTTGCGTTTTCATGGGAATTTGCACTTATTTTAGATATAAACACACACGCATCACACACATTGAAACTGCTGCCACTTTGCGGATTAATTTGAATAAAATGCTGTTTCTAATGTTATTATTGCTGTTTTTGATGTATTTTAATGTCCTGTACTGTATCAGTACCTCTTCCAAAGGGAAAAAGTGTTCTACTGTTTTCCATTTTGGATTATGCAACATATTCTGTATTCCGAACCAAAGGGACTGAGACAGAGACTTTTTTTTCTGACTGTAAAGACAGTAATTCTCTTGTATCATGAAGGTGCTTGCGTTTCTTTGCTTGCTTGTTTAATTTCACCACAATCACACAGTATGTGCCACACATTTGTAATATATTTTCATCTGTGTGTTTTGGCTTTGGAGATTTCACTCACTTTCTGAAGTTAAGCGGTCAAATTAACAGTCCCTCCAGGAGATGGCGATTTTTGCGATTGCAAGAATTAATGCAACGTCTGCGAAATTCTGTTTTGCAATTTTGCAAAATCCCTGCAGTAATGTCTAAATCTGGTTCAGTAATAAGCCATGCGTAACGTAGCAACACTATAAGGTCATGTTGCTACTAGGGATGCACCGATTTATCAGCTCAACATAGTTATCGGCCGATATGCACAAAGTTGACTGAAATCGGCTTATCGGCAAATAAGGTGGTCTTCACTGATGCCAGGTGGCCGATGTTAATCTATTGTGTGTCATAAATTTTGCGTGGGTACGTGCAGCGTCCTGCACTGCCAACCTGCAGCCGCAGCTAATTTTCTCCGTGACATGAGGTTTTATAAAAAGGGATTTCTTTCTTTCCTTGACACAAAAGAGGGAATAAATAAAGATAAAATATTAAAAATATGGGTATCGGCCTAACTGTTATTTTAAATATTGGTATTGGCCCAGAATTTCCATATTGGTGCATCCCTAGTTACTGCAGCAGTCTTCTCCTCAGTGACCTTGAATGTTGACCCATTTTATGAACAAATTTGTTTACTGATCAATCAAAATCTTTACTGCATGCAACTTGGTTTAATCCAAGATTATAGTGTATATTTTTGACAACTCCAGCAATTTTTGCACTCAATTGTCAATTCCTGCAATTTCACCGTCAAAAAAATGACATAAAACTCCACAAATTGCATTGTGTTTTTTGAGAAAAACACTGCAAAATCAAGCATTTTTGACTGCGACAATCTCCAAAAATTCAGCAAAATCCTGGAGAGACTGAAGTAACGTTTGATGACTTGTCTAGTTCCGCAGTCTGACTGCATTCAGGAACATCTGGACCGTTGGAACCACACAGTTTGTAACAGCCATTATTGTTAACAGATCTTTATATAGAGGAGCAGTTTTTGTACTTCTCTTTGTTTGGAATTGTTTCACCACTCACTCTTAAGTTGCTCCTCCTGCACTCCAAATGGGCTGCAAACAAACATTTACTCTTGTTCACACCTTGTCAAAAACCAAACCGGCAACAATGAAAACGTCGTGATGACATCACCAGGTCATCATCATCACGCGTGGCGCGAAGAGTCAAGCACTTTTTTTGTTCTGCTGTATTTTTGCCTTGTGCGAGTTGTTTCTGAATGTGATTGCGAAAAGAAGGAAAGCGGTGGGATGGATGGGAGGTTGGAGCTTTGTGCACACGATGAATGTTATTCTCTTTTCTAAAAAAAAGGAATGTTAGGTCATTAAAAAAGACAAATGTGTAAATTATCTGGTGAGCCTTTATTATTGATGCGGGAAGCAGAAATCAGAACAAAATATTCCAGTGTGGCTTGGCTGTGTTGAAGACTTAATGTGGGTCCTTTAAGGTGGATTTATGATTTCCCAGAACATCAGATTAGAGATCAATGTCTGCCTAAATGTGCAATTTAGCTTGAAATAGATTTTAATTTACTGGCAAATATTACAAAGTGTTCCGATTACATTTGTCTGTCTGTTCTGTTTAACTCTCACGAAGAGGAAAAGGCAAACGCACGAGGTGATAAGCACTAATTTTCATCAGTATCATCTTTCATATGTCTGACAGCCACTGATGTCCTCGTATGAGCTACCTAGGTTTGAGCCTCGTAGTACTGTTGATAGCTGAGGTTGAGGGATCTGTGGAAATGTAATTAGTAATTAGTTAATGAATTCATTCAAAAATTAATTAGCTGTGAAATGATTTCTTACGTTGGTAAACAGCCGTGTAATAAGTGGGAAAATGTATTGTCTCCTAGCGATTAACGTGGAATTAATGCCCAACAGACTGACACAGAACTTAGATATCATTACTCCACAATACTACGAATGTTACTACTACTGCTAGAAATAGTAATAACAATGAAAATGATAACAGTAATTCATAATTGGAGCTGTCGTACAAGTCCCAGGTCCCGTGTCTACGTGCATTTCCTCCAGTTTCCTCCCACCTCCAATCCACCAGTTTAGGTGAATTGGGAGAACTAAATTGCCCATAGGTATGAATGGAAGTGTAATTGAGTTGTCTGTTTCCATCTCCACAATCCTGACTTGGATCGGTGCAATAGATAATGGTTGTATGGAATTTCTAATTCATTCCCCTCAGATATATATCACCCCTGGGGTGTGTAACACAGCCACACACTCTCTAAATATAGCTCTAAAAAAACAAAAACAAAACACACACAAGCGATGGAATGTGAGTCACAGGAAGGTGGAGGATGATCTTTGTATGATAATAGCTGTGGGGAGTTTGAAAACACACACGCGTATTAAATCATCAAAAGACAAAAACTATGAATAGTCACACACACACACACACACACACACACACACACACACAGAGACACACGCACAAATCCTGACCAGATCTGAATTTGGGCAGGCAGTGAGGGAGGCAGGGAACGTCAGGCTAAGATCTCCTCCACAGTGGGAGGCCCACCCAAAATTGGAACAAATCCACACTATTACACAATCATGCTAATGCTAATGACCGCTGATCAACGCTGAGCGCCGGCTGGCCACGAGGACTCCGGTGTTTATTCGTCACTTTAACATGTTCATATTAGGATTCAAGTGATAATCCTTAGTTTTGGTGGACAACTGCTCCCATAATTCCTTGCAAAAGCAACTGTAAATTTGGTCCAAATCCAGTAAAAGTGGACTTTTCCCGCCTCTTTCGTCCGTCCATGGTTTGTTTTCCAGCTGCTGGTGAGGGCCGATGAGCCGCTCCACTGGACCATCACGGCGCTAAGTGTCTGGCTGAAGGCGCTGGGACTGCAGCTGTTGATTGGCGGCGTTCGTCATCGGGTTTCTACGCCCACGGTCGCTCTCTCAGCCGGCCCAGACTTCCACTCACGCCGGCCTCTCTTAACCTTCAAAGTGCCCACTTTGTCCCACTGAGAGCTCCTCCACACACTGCCAGCTGCTCCTTCAGTGTAGACTTCAACCACGTCCAGAACAGTTTCATATTCAGTCCTTCAATTGCTGCAATTCCAGCATTTCTATACGATAAAATTTGATTTGCTGGCGTTCAGTGAAACATTTTTTTATAACATTGTATATCTGTGTTACATAATAGTCTATAAAAGTCTCCCGGGTCACATAAACAGCAGCGGTCAGCAGCCTTTTAATGCTCGGTGTCTTAAGTTTCAATAATATACTGCCTGCTGTGCCGCCATTTTTGGTGTTACTATGGATACGACAGGAAGTCTGGAGAGAGCAAGTCAGACTGAACATCATGCACCTTTATGAAGGACAAGAATTGGACCCAAAAGAACGAGAGAGAGAGAGAGAGAGAGAGAGAGATGCGGATGCTCTCCTTGTGCTGATCTATCTATCTATCTATCTATCTATCTATCTATCTATCTATCTATCTATCTATCTATCTATCTATCTATCTGTGTCTGTCTGTCTGTGAATAAACTTTTAATCAACTAATACACGATCGTCTATATAAAAATCAATATACAGTATGTGCGTGTGTGTGTGTGTAAATACATGCAACATGATTGTGTGCTTACTAAAGTAATATTACATTAGTAACCATACAACATACTGTATTCATTTATGTGCAAATGTGTATATTGGAGAAGAAGCAGAAGAGTAGCTTGCTACAAGTAGTTAAGCGTCTAACTCAGCTATTTTAGCTAGGATGTAGCTTTTCTTGTAACTTATTTCTTTTGTACATTAGGGGAGTCAGTTATAACTTCTATGTTATAACTGTTACTGATCTATAATCAGAACACTGAACTCTTAACGTATCCCATCATGCATCACTGTTTCTACTCACCTCAATTTGCCTTCTGGGAAACCTCATCCATACAAGCATTCGTCTTGTTTCCATTTACACATAAATTTTACAAACGATATTTGTTGGGACTCCATGGATCAATGATTTGTGACAAAAGTGGTAATAACGGAGTAACATCAGGGGTTTTCCTCCCATGGTCCGTGGCCCACTGGTGGTACATGACAATGATTTCAGTGATAATTTTAATACCATTTAATACCATCATTTTGTTTTTATTTGTTCATTTAATAATTTTACCATTTTTTTCTGGCATTTGTAAAGTTTTTAACAACAAACTTTTCCATAGCATCAAAGCATTTTTAGAAATCAAGATTTTTCTCTCTCAAAAATATTTCAAATATACAATACGGCATCAATATGGACCCAAATAAACATTTTAACGTTACAGCTTTTGTCTTATGAGAAACCGAAAACTTTCTTGAATGAAGTGCTCCAGATGTATTTTACTTGATAAGCCACATCTGTATTTGTGGAAGTATTCTAGGCGCTTGCATTTATATGCAATACATATCGATGCATTTTAATGGAACGGTGCAGCAGGAAAATGAGGCACTGGTGCTTTCTGTGGCGCCGTGCTAGTGAAAACCTTCTTCCAATCAGTTTGAATCTCTCCAGTATCCCATTATTCCACTTACTCTGACATGATTTCTTCCAGACCTCGTCCTATGAAGCGCAGCGAAGCTATGAAAGATTATGGGATACACAAAGGTGCGCGCGTGCGTGTGCACAAACACACATTGTAAACAGGTCAACACACGCTCTTAAATCCAGCAGTGTATTAGCAGTCTGGGCTGAGGCCGTTTTGTAATTGGAATGCCTGCAGAAATGCTCTGGATGCTTTGATCTAGAACAGTGGGGGCTCTGGTTGTGATCATAGACGTACCAGCGTGTCATCTGCAAAAATACCCTAAAAACACACAATAAAACACACACAAACGCACAAAAGTTGGCAAGGGCTTAGTATTACACATAGTAGAGCATAAAAATAAACGAGTACTCAGAGAAACAATTAAACAGAAGTGAGCACTCACACTCACACGCACGCACGCACACACACACACATTTCTGTCTTTATTATGCAGAAAGAGACACAGACACCAAACATTATCACATCTTTTCATTTCACCACATAAAGTTTGATGTTGTGTAGCCACAACAGCTATTGTTGGTTTGAACTGTATGCCACCTTCTGTTAAAGCCTGAATTCCATGGGCAGTATGTGTGTGTGTGTATCAACACATCGGTGTGTTGTTTCTGTCACACACACACGATGTTACACATATGATATTTTGGCATTGTTAGTTTTTACTAAATTCTTAAATAAGACCTATGGTTACCAAAAAAAAAAAAAAAAAAATACAACAAGTAACATGTAAAATACAAGTCATCCATCCATCATCCATCATCCATCATCCATCCATCATCCATCATCCATCCATCATCCATCCATCATCCATCATCCATCATCCATATCATCCATCATCCATCATCCATCCATCATCCATCATCCATCCATCATCCATCATCATCCATCATCCATCATCCATCATCCATCCATCATCCATCATCCATCATCCATCCATCATCCATCATCCATCATCCATCATCCATCCATCATCCATCCATCATCCATCATCATCCATCCATCCATCATCCAACCATCGATCATCCATCATCCACCCATCTATCATCCATTCATCCATCCATCATCCATCCATTTTATCCATCCATCATCCATCATCCACCCATCCATCCATCCATCTATCATCAATCCATCCATCCATCATCCATTCATCCATCTATCATCCATCCATCCATCCATCTATCATCCATTCATCCATCCATCATCCATCCATCATCCATCCATTCATCCATCCATCCATCATCCATCCATCCATCTATCATCAATCCATCCATCCATAATCTATTCATCCATCTATCATCCATCCATCCATCCATCTATCATCCATTCATCCATCCATCATCCATCCATCATCCATCCATTCATCCATCCATCATCCACCCATCTATAATCCATCCATCCATCCATCCATGCATCCATCCAACCATTATTTATACTGCTTGTCCATGTCCATCCCAGCAGTCATTGGTTCACCCTGGACAGGTCGCCGGTCTATCACAGGGCCAATACATACTCAATCACACTTCCATTCACACCTATGGCCAATTAAGATCCATACAATTAAGTCCAATTCATCTAAGCTGCATGTGTATCGAGGTGGGAGGAAAGAAGAAACACGCGCAGACCCAGGGAGAACATGCAGACTCCACACAGAACGGACCAGGGTCAGCCCAGGACTCAGACTCACCACCCACTTGTTACCCATCAATTCTCTCATCTCAAGTGGCTAAACGAAGTTCACTTTTTAAACTGCTCATCTCTATATTTTGATGTTTTCAATTAATAATTAATTTCAAAACCATTTTTGGTAGTGGATTAAACAAAATTGAACTTCTCTCTCTCTCTCCCTCTCTCTCTCTCTCTGTTAAACACACATACAGCGAAGATCATTGGTCAGGTTGTTGTTTTTCTTGATAGTCTCTGACGGTGGGCGTCCCTCAGAAAGTTCCAAACCAAATGTGATGACACCTGAAGGATGAAAACACAGAGGGGTTACCCTCTTTTCAACCTGGAAGTACAGACGTACGTTAGAATGACAACAGGACTGACGGAGAAGAAGACGAAGGAGAGGACAGGGAGGGTAGAGTGGAATAGTGTAGGATGTGTGTTCTTCTTTGTGAGATCCGCCCAGTTAAAGCAGATTCACTCCTGATGACAGATAATGTGCTAAATTTGGACAGCCATAATGGAAACCTGCTGCGATGAAATGTTCCTACAACACAGCCCTCCCTTCACACCGTGTGGCAGGCTTCAGCTGCAGCTGCATGTGGAGATAAGTATAGATGAAGGGAAAAAATGCTGACGGTGCCTGTCACACACACACACACACACACACACACACACACACGTAGGCCCAGACATGGACAGAAAATCCTGGATTTAACATAGAAATATATATCCTACTGCGTCAGTGTAGACCATTTCCTCCTGCGTCACAATGTCACATGATGTTAGTGTGTTGGCAGATCTGTGTTGCTATGATGTCATCCATGGCTGTCTTGGATACTCGGACAGTTGTCATGTGATTTGGATAGAATTTGTCGGCACTTCAGTAAGCGTTTTAAAAATAAATCATTTCATTTTTATGGTAGAACTTTTGAACAGTAAGTCGTACCATTGGAAGCTCTTGGATGAATACACTCATTTAGGCTCCGCCCATTTTCATTGTATTTTGTATTTGTATAATATATGTTATATTGCTCTATATATTCTGTTTCTCTTATCATTATCTATCTATCTATCTATCTATCTATCTATCTATCTATCTATCTATCTATCTATCTATCTATCTATCATCATCATCATCCATCCATCCATCCATCCATCCATCCATCCATCCATCCTTCCATTTATCTTTACTCTGTCTTTGGCTTAAGTACAGTCCTGCAGAAACATTCATTCATAATACCGCAAAAACTTTACAGTGCTATTTGTTGTAATACTGCTTTATGTGCAGTAAATGATTTCTATACAATTATGCTGACTACCTGTAAATTGTAGAAGGTTTAGGCGATAAAATATAAAAGTGGAATAAACATTGTGTACTGTAACTGTTCACAATCAAAACAAAAGCACTGCAATAAAGCTTTAAACCCTTCACTTTCAACTACCTACCTTGTTAGTAAGGCTGTATTAGCAATGCTAATGCAGTATTTCTTCAATAACCTGTTGGAAAATACCAAAAAACAAAAAATACAAACTAAATTTCCCTCTGTAGGAAAACAAATCCTTCATCTATAATAGAAAACGCAGTTTGACTGATGAGTGTGGTGAATGCTTCTCTGTGTGTGTGTGCGTGTGTGTGTGTGTGTGTGTGTAGTGTAGCGTAGCATACAGATAAAAATAGCAACACACTCTGTGGTGAGCTAGCTGGCAGCTTTCCTGTGATTGCATTTTCTACGATCGTTTGCCATGGCGATCCGTGGCGCGGTTCGACTCCCGGCGCAGACTTTGCAGCAGTGCGGTGATGTCATACGGGGGTCCAACGGTTCCTCAAGTTTGTTGAGTTTGTGGACGCATTTTCCATTCTGCCTCAGTTCCTCCTCCGCTGCACCTCAACTCTGCAACATATAAAGTTATTGTAGCCGTAGAAAAAGTCACGGCTTTGGTGGAAACTCTCTCTCTGAAGGATTTTGAGCGCGCGTCCAAATTGCCAGCTGTCCGTGTTCTGTGACAGAGCGGCTTAATGATCCAACTCAATGGCCAGATGTGTCCTTCCCTGACATTTTCTGCTCCCTAATTGAATTGTCCGGTAGGGAGCCACATTGGAATTTCAGTCGGTTATACAGTGGAGGATAAATGTCGTCGGGTTTCATTGAGTCATTTTAAACAGCGCAGACCGTAACCCGAGATCCTGGACGTCCACTCTCACCTTCCTCACCACCGACACCTCCAGACTGGTTCAGTGTATGAAACAGAAGTCCTGGATCTCTCCGTCGTTTGAGATCCAGCACAGGTGAAAGCATCCAACTGTCCGTCTGTTTTCAGATGAAGATGCTGTGATTCATCAATTGAAATCTATCCTACAAACATTGTGGATGTCTGATAAAAGCCCACACAAAACCCGGTATTCAACCTTTGCCTCCAAATAATGGAGAGCTGGACCCCTGTCAACACACACGACAATCAGAGAATTTACACATATTTACACAGACATAAACATAATGGCATCAATGCCATCAGAGAGTTCATTAATGGTCTTTTACTGTAATGTGTGTTTACGTGTAATTACGTGCATGTAAACATAGCCGACTCTTTGTCTCTTTGTTTTGTCTAAACATACATAAATCCTTCTTCTCATCTTATGAAATATGCTGCACATAATCCGCATGGAAAACCTTTACGGCCTTTACTGCCTGGCGACATCAAGTGACAGGAAACGTTAAATCTTGCATTTTTGTGTCCTTGTGTTTGAAATCCAAAATATCTGCCGGTGTGGTGCGGGCGGCCGTGTTGGTCAAACCAGACGAGGCACACAGCAACACACACGTGATATCCTCTGGACAGGATGATCGCATGACCACAACACAAGACGTCTAACTTTGCCATAAACGGAGACGTATTCTAAGAAAACGACGGCTTAGGTGGTAAGGTGATTGAAGCCGAGTGATTGAAGGGTTGCTGGTTCGATCCCCCATGCTCCTCCATGTCCATGTCAAAGGTCCCTGAGCAAGACCCAAACCCCACATTGCTGACAAGCAAGTGGGCCTGACATGGGTGAATGTGAGGCAAACATTGGATGGATGGATGGATGATTGATGGATAGATTGTTTGAGTTAAGCTTGTCCCCCATATTCTGTCTTTGATGCTGATTTGGATTCTGACGTACATTTCATGTTATTACAATCATAAATTGAGAGATTTCAGCTGCCTTGGCATATGCTGACATACCTGACAATGCTTCTGCATATACACGTTTGGATGGATGGATGGATGGATGGATGATGGTTGGATGGTACAGCGCTTTGGATAAAAGCTCTATAGAAATGCAGTCTATTTACCATTTACAAATGAATTAATCTTTAATTACTCTAAAACTGCCAAGGTTTTGTCCTTGTTTTTCCTGTCTCTCCTGTAGATGGATGTGTCTTCTGTTGTTGTCTTCAGTTACATGTCTAATGGCCGTGGACAGGGACAGTCTGATGTCTTTCTCAGTCTCCACCCCCTCCCTGTTCTTATTATTTAGATGGATGGATTTGAAATAAAATACAAAAAAATGTCCAAATAGTAAATAAAAACTAAATCAAATTGATTGTGGCATTAAAACGACATCACTGACGTCAGACCACCTGCAGCATTTTCGTGTTTTCGTGCATGGCCCGTCTTGTGGGCTGTTGCCTTTATTCGCCGTTTGCTGTTCTTCCTCTCTGTTTCTCTCCCGTCGTCTCCGGCACGATAATGAGCCGCACCAGGGCGCGCAGTCACATTTTTATTCCTCTGCGACCAGAGTTTGGGGTGTTAGACGGCATTGTTAAAAATGGAGAGAAAATATATGGAGAGACACGGAGAGAAAGCAGAGAGGCAAAGAGGAAGAGAGTGGTGAACAGAAATAGAAGCGGCCCATTATCATCACCTCTACCTGTCTGACTGACTGTCGCACCTCTAATTACTGCTGACACGCTGCTGCAAATAGACTGCCAAAATCACACAATGGGGAGGTGTGTGTCAGAGCGAGGCGGTGTACGTAGTATTTGTGTATATGATGTTTTGGAATCATGACAAAGGAGCTCCTGTGTTCCATCCCTTTTGTCTGCCTGCTGCTAATGCGAAGGAATTTTTTTTTAAAATTCCATCAGGTCAGGGAGTCACAACACAAGATTTAAAGTCGTCACACCGCTGGACCGTTCACTGTGCCGTAGTTTCAGCATCGTAATCAGGCATCTCAGTGAACTCAGTGTGGTTAGTAAACTATATGATATATCAAAATATTACAGCAGTGTATTAAGGCCACAATAGGTATTTTCTATTTTTTATTTTATTACAAAGCTCAATTCACTGAGATTATAAAGTCGCAAACACACACCGCTGAATGCACACAGATACAGCTAAAAGCATGTGCACACAGATCGTGCAGTGAAACATGTGTAACCTCACACACACACACTACTATGATCACACGGGTGTATGTTTTTTAGTAGTGTGTGTGTGTGTGTGCTTTCAGTGGTGTGTAAATGAATGACACCCTTTTCCCGAGATGGTAGATCTTTGAATACTCTTTAAATTGAATGACTTCTGATGGCGGCTTGTTTGTGGACGTTAGTAAAAGAAGCAGCACCTTTTGTCCCAGCTGGTTTTATCTATGGTGGCCCAGAATGTGCACTAGGCCTAACCAAACAAAAAGACATGGGACGATCAACAAACAACGACAGAAACCGCACAAGTTTTATTCTTCTAACGCTGTGTGTGCACTCACAGCCATTAACAGAGCTACACAGAGGGAGAAGGTGGAGGTATAATGGGAGGATTATGGATGGATGGATGATGGATGGATGGATGGATGGATGAATGGATGGATGGATGGATGATGGATGATGGATGGATGGATGGATGGATGAATGGATGGATGGATGATGGATGAATGGATGGATGGAGGGATGAATTAATGGGTGGATGGATGAATGAATGGATGGATGATGGATGGATGAATGAATGGATGGATGGTAGGTGAATGAATGGATGGATGATGGATGGATGAAGGATAGATGGATGTTGGATGGATGGATGTGGCTGGATGAATGAATGGATAGATGATGATGGATGATGGATGGATGGTGGATGAATGAATGGATGGATGATGGATGGATGGATGAATGGATGATGGATGGATGGATGAATGGATGCATGGATGGATGTATGTTGGATGGATGATGGATGGATGTTGGATGGATGATGGATGGATGATGGATGGATGATGGATGATTGATGGATGGATAATGGATGGATGATGGATGTATGTTGGATGGATGATTG
>OMNV01008967.1:9155-94485 GCA_900303265.1 Brotula barbata
GGTGGATGGTTGGATGGATGATGGGTGATGGATGGAGGGATGGATGGATGATGGATGGATGGATGGATGGATGGATGGATATGATGGATGATGGATGGATGGACGGATGGATGGATGATGGATGATGGATGGATGGATGGATGATGGATGATGGATGGATGGATGGATGGATGGACTGGAGTGTGTATAGGCAATTTGGAATGGCAACTTTAGATGTACCTATAATTTGTCAGAGACTGAGTGAGCATGAGAGAAAGGGCAATATGGATGGACAGCGGTAGATTTGCTGGCAGCAGTCTCTTACTCAGCAGCATAGCCACAAAACACGATGAAAAATGCTGCTGTTGTGTGTGTGTGTGCGCGTGCATGTGTGTGTGTGCGAGTCAACACATCACATCAGCTATGAATAGAAGGCTCAAAAAGGGAAGTGTGACACCTAGAGGTATGTTGTATGTGGCATCTTTCTCACAGTATAATCGAGCTTAAGTAAAGGAATGGATGGTATAATGCATAGACTGTACATTATGACCTCCATCCTATTAGCATTCAGTTGCCACGATGCTTTTGTGAGCACCACTGAATCCGAGAACATAGGGTTAAGCTGTCTTGCCAAACATCTGCCCTGCTGAATAATCCTTGAGAGACACTAAATTCCTACCAGCACGGGGTCGTAGTTGAGCAGCCCACCCCCAGAGAATATCTGGGGAACTCAGTAAAGTTTCCAGACTTTCAGTCTGAGGTGAAACTTCTCCACATATAATATCATTACAATTGGGAAACATGAGTATTGGTAGCTCATGGAATCAATAACTCAACACTGGCACAGGGGAAAACTTTAAAGTCGGGAGTCCATGAGGGCAGCTGTTCAAAGTTTAAAGTTTTTGGGTCCGTTGTAATGTGAACATGTTTATGTATTATCATTTCATTTTTATTCAACTCAGACAAAAGAAGTTCATCAAACAAGCTGAGAATTTTAATGTTTGGCACACAGATCATAAGTCATAGAGTTGTTTTTAATTATTTCGCCTTCTTCTCAGAACTGTGTGTGATTGATTAATCTGTTGGACTGAGTGGCTTGTGTCATCTCAGCTTAACTCCACCCAACATGGAAAGACATCATGGGGACAGAAGAGACACAACCTGGACTATTACTTGTATTTCAAAATACTTTATTAACACACCCGTGTATTTTGCAAAAGGCCTCACATGAATTCATAAACCCATCACGTACACACATACACACAAATGTGTCAAACTGTTCCATATGATATAAACGCTCTTAGTGTTGTTACAAAGAACAATATTCAACCATAGAAGATCACACTTTCATTTTGGGCAAATGTGATGAGCTGCTCAGTATGGTTCTGTGATGATCTATTATATTACAAAGTAGATATTAATTCTCACTCATGATTATTGGCTTATGTCCAATTGTCTGGTAGGCTCTTTAGATCATCTTTAAAAGTGCCCGACATTGATCTTTTTTTTCTTTTTTTTTTACATGGTAAAAACCTGAACAGGAGTGTTACTTTTCCAAGGCGGATGTAAACAAAAAGCCACGGTGAACAAAAATGACAAATGCAACAAATAAAAGCTATCTTTAAAATAATCATGACACATCTGCAGCAGCTATTTTGAGGAGAACATTTGCAACACTTATTGCAGTGGCGACTGCTGCATCATTAATGTGAATGAGGAGTGAGCGAGTGAAAATTGTCAGAAATGCATAGAATTTCAAATTATTAGCTGACAGTCACAGTGGCAGATATCCGATACCTACAGTATCCAATGTCCGCATATGAATGTGGCCAAAAGCAGATGTGAGATCTCATTCCATGAACTTTTTTAAACGGTTTACCATGTTCATAATGCATATGTGATACACATCTGTACCCGTCAGTGTAAAAGAGGCATCTGCTACAGAGGAGCTCTGGAGGAAGAAAAACTTAGTGGTTGACTTAACCTCAAAGAATAATGCTGATGATAACTTATACTAGTATATGGGAAATATGGCTAGTTTGAACATGAGGAGATGATAAATACTGACTTAGCTGCACCTTTAATATTTAAACAATGGCTCGGTTACATAAAACAAAACATTATTGACAATATGGCAATAAAGGATGAAAGTGGGTGTAGGGAACTGCAGTGCAGACCATCAATAAGAGATGACCACTAAATGGAGTGTTGATATTTATACACCTTCAATAATGTGGAGGCCAGTTTCCATCCCATGTGAAAGGTTACATCAGTCTGAAAAGAGAGTGGATGTTCGGTTCTGCTCTGAGGTCCAACTAAAGGCAGTGATTCCAGAAAAAGCTCTGCCTGTGTAACTGCAGCCCCAATCTGCTGCTGACAAGGGTCGCATTTCAAGGTAACAAGTCTGCACTGCTAGATTAAACATCATTGGTTTCTATTTGGAGATGTGTCATTTTGAGCTGTCGTTTTTCAGTAAGCTTACATGTCATTCTTCCTTTCATTTTACGACTCGGAATGATCACTTCTGCTTTCCTCTGTTTGCCTTTTCGTCCTGCCTTTGTAACATTAGTGTATATAAATAAAGGTCGAATAAACAATCAAAATATACTCTGCTGACTTACAAAAAAACTTAGTAACTATTTTAGCTCTTTCAGTGTGAAAATCAAGCACCTTTCAACAGAGTGTAAAAATATTTTGTTCCTTTGGTGTAGCTGGAAATGGTTCACTATTACCAATGGCAATACGACCCGCAGTTTGGCAAATTGGCAATGGACTCCGCTTCAGGTTCATTGCAGGCAAAGACATGTAAACAAAGCACAAGTGGACTCCGCCGTGTTTTGGCAAATGCCTGAAGGTCGGTACAAACCGGTTTGAATTATGCCTAGAATGAGTGGCAAGTTCAAACATATGACACGAAGAGTTCAGATACATGAATGCATACATTACAGTGCTCAAACCAAGACCAAAATAAAAACCAAACTAATAGAGAGCCACATGAAAGGCCTAACTGAAAATAACACAAAGAAAAGCCACGTGGGTCCATGTCAGGAGTGTTAGAGAATACATCTAAAATGCATTAGTGGAGAATGACACTATTCTCCACAAGAGCTGGCCCATTCAGAAGCTTTCACAAGGTTGCCCGTTGCAAAAGGTCACTTATTCAGAGTGAGCCAAAGAACTAAGCAAGATCTTCCGTCATTATTTGTTTCATGTATGTATCGAAAAGGGTTTTAGTGGGAGTTTCAAAAAGAAAAAAAAGCTTAAGACGTTGAAAGGGGGGTTGAGTAGAACAGGGAATGAAAAGGAGCCAAATAGCTGAGCTCCAGATGGCAACTATTATGAGTCATACCGAGAAGAGCTGACACACCGAGGCATTGTGTCCATACAGGAAAAAAGGGCTCCACCTCCTCAATTCCTCTTGGCTAATGAAGTTGATGTATTAGAGACGAGCAAGAGTCACTTTCTGAGTGGGGAGTTTTCCTCCTGTATAAAAGAGAAAATTATGATATAGCTTTAAAGTGGAGATAGAGAGACAAACCAACCTGGGAATTTTGGCTCCATCCTACAGCTTTTTCTCACCAAGTGTGTCTTCTAATGAGTTCACCATCACTTTGTTGACCTTCAAAGCAACATGATCCACTCTGCGATTAAAAACAGTGAAACGGTAGGTTTAACTGCAACTTCCATATGACTGTCAATAAGAGTTTCACTTTCGGAGTTTCAGAGTTTCACGCTACGGGAAAAACACAGAGCTTACAGAGAATTACAGGGAAAAAAGTTCAAAGTTGAAATATTCTGAAACATCAATACCCAGATTTTCTTGACCTTTTTGAGATTGCGGGTCTTTGCAATGCAAGACTATTTTGATCAACATTAACTCTCCCATTGTGCTGCACCACCGTGACACACTGAGGGAAACAGGCAATACCCATGGAAACGCTAGCCACACACTTGATGGGTTTCTCTAGTCAGGTGTACTTCGAATGTGTGAAAAAGGAACTAATAAAAAACTAAGTTTAATTAACTAGACACATTGTTATATAAGTGAACCTCAAGTTTTGCAAATATGAGTTCGACACACATATATATTACACCTTAAAAATAAAAAAGGGGGAAATATTATCATAAAATATATAAAATAAATATGAAATGTAAATCTGTGAAAGTAGAAAGACAAAAAAAACCAACTTATTTATGTTTTGGTTTGTTTGTTGGATTTAAGTTTTTTGCGTCATCAGCCTAAAGATAGTAGGCCTCTATACATTTTTGTTTCTGGCAATTTCTCAAGTAGAGAGACAGACAGGAAGGACAGGGCTGAGAGAGAAGGCAAAGACTGGAATCAAACCCACACTGTTGTGTTACCTGGTACGCGACCAGGTGGCCCTGTTTCTAGCAAATTTTATGTTTGACTGATGCTCTTGTACTCACCATAAATATCTTCACAGCACACTCGTCAATCATACTTTTGCCTTGTGTTAAAGCCAATTCCCATATAACGTGTAGCATGTGACGACAAAGTTGTAGTTGTCATTAGTTATTCCAGTGAATGTATTAATAAAATATTGCAACATCAAAATACTTGCATTTGATTGGCCTTCACATAACATGGTGTTACTCTTATGACACACGCACTTTCCTCAAACATTTGGGGATGATATTACCGAAAGGGATTATAATTTCGCTTTTTACCCTTTGATTTTCCGTACAGCTCCAAGTCTCAGCAAGGCTGCCAGAGCGTTCTTCTGCAGGTCGGATGACAACACCTCTGTGTATCTTAGTCTGTCTGGTAAACGCACGTATAACACTGATTAGTAAATTTCATAAAAGGCTGCCATGGAAATGCTTGAAGATATAATCACAGAACACATTACATACGAGTGACTACCTGCTAGAATTTGTTTGACGATAAACCTACGAACAACAGGAATAAACTGTTTTTCTGTTAGAGCTTCGCTGTCCTCTTCGCACAGGCACTGGCACACCACCTGGACACACAGACATACTGTAGATGCTTAAAATACAGTAGATGGCTACATGGATTAATAATGTGTGACTAGCACCCTCTGCTGTTTTGATGTACTGCATACATATTTTCATTTCTTCTTCCTACTGTATGATTTGTATTGGAGCATTGCTACAAAATATATTCAGAATGTACATGTCTGCGGATAATAGTAACATTTATCTGAAACTGATTCTAGTAAATTCACTACTCAAAGACACAAATTCCAATTAGTAAAGTAGGTGCATGCACGACTTGAAAGACTGAACATGCATGAAAATGAGCCTTTCGAAAGCTCTAAATGCTGTTTTGAAGACTGTACCTTACTGACAGATATTCTATTTTCACAATGCAATACAGAAAAAGGAGTGGCGTGTTGTTGTATCACCTGGTATCCTTGTAGGAAGGGCTCTAGCATATTGGTGAGGAAAGCCAGCGTTTTGTGTCCTTTGTCAGTTACCAGCATCTCCTGCTCAGTAACCTGCAGCACTCCAGTCTTCACCATCAGGTAACAGGCCTCCTCAAAATCCTGTAAAGTGAAAAACAATGATTTATTAAACTTCTATTTCATTCTTAGCAGGTGTCAGAGCTAATAAACATTATAATGTTAGTTTTGACAGACAGACCACAACATCAACAGGCTATATTTTGTACCAATATTGTGTAGCTTTGAATTTCACTTCTTTTGTCCAACCGAATAAATGCAAACAAAACGAAAAAAGGCTTCTTCCAAGCTGCCAGCAGAAGAGGGCAACAAAAACAGGTTTCTTGTCAAAACTCTATTCTGGTAACTTTCTAGCTCTTGGGTATTTGTTAATCTGTCATACTGCATTACATTAATTCTGTTGGAGAGGGACTACATTTCTATTTTGAGTTAGAACAAGTGCAAATACTCACCTGCACTGCAGCTCCAGGACAGAGGATAAACTCATTGGAGAACATGTTTCTGATGAAGTAAAATGTGTTGTAGACCTCCTCTAGAAAACACACACACACACACCAGGGTTTCACATAAAGAAACAATATGGAGTGAATTGGTGTCATCTAATTTAAGGCAATTTGGGATCCTTAACTCAGAGTAAGTTAAAGCTGTTCTGAGTGCATCCTTATTCACTTTTTGAGTGTCAAATATACTACACATCACACTGTGAAAGGTTTTCATCCTATTAAGTGTTACAAATGTGTTTCAAAATCCATTTATTCAGGTTATCTATTACATTAAAAATCAAATCAAGGCTGCATTCAGAAACTTAACCTTATTTGCTTGAGCAGCCTATTTTTGGTCAAGTAACATTATTTCTAAAGCACATTTTAAAACAACCCAATTTAACCACACCGCTGTACAAATCTACCCAGCTGATGTGTAGATGTGCACAAGCAAACAATACACACTGGGACAAACAGCAGATCATGGGAGCAGCAGGCTCGATCTTACGTTTCTTGATGGAGGAAGTGATGTGGATGGAAGAGGCCAGCAGCGCTGGTCGCAGGAAGACATGGAGAGCCTGGTTCCTGTAAGAGGCGCAGGATAGCAGCACAACTGCCTGGCTCATGAGCTCCTCCTCTGGCGTGATAGAGCTATGAGTCCCACCTTGTCTTACTGGCCCACCTGCTTCAAATTTGATTATAAAAGTTATTCCTTTTTTTTGTACATGCTACTATAATCACAGAGAACATTAGCTGTAGGTATACAGATAACCTGAAGATGAGGACAAGCAACATGGAAATGTGCTGATTCTTCTCTTCTTGTTACAGACGACCCTGGTACAGACATACTTTAACACTGATCAGCTGTAGCATTGTCATACAGATGCTTGTATAAACAGCATCAAGTAGTAAATTATAAATTAAGAAAACACTGTGTTAGGCATTGTATCTTAACTGCCGTGGTACTTGGAAAATGAACTGCAAAAGAATTGCAGATCAAGATGCTCTTTGTATGCCTAAAATGTCATAGATGGGAAATCCTTTAGTGTTAAATATACAAACGGCTTTGTAAAGCATAGAAGAGTAAAGGACAAAAAAAAGCAAGGCATAAAACACAGATATATTACATACACACCCTGTTCTCCCGATGCGAGACTAACCCTCCCCTCAGAGATGGTCACTAGACCATGATGCAGGGAGAGACTGGAAGAAACCACCTCGGATGGAGGTGTGTGATCTGAACGAGAGAAAGAAATGGGGCAAAATTAAACAAGGCTGAGGAGCGGGGAGGATAAATGGTTTCACTACTGTAACACTGAAAATGAAAAGCTCCTACCAGGCCAGTGGAGAAAAGCCCCATACTGCCTGGAAAGCTCCCTCAGCCAGACAGCTTCTTCAATCAGCTCATCCAGAGCCATCCCCGGTTCCTGCCGAGCTGTGTGGTTCTGGAGCAGCAGGGATGCAAGAAGAACCCATGGCTTCAGGACCATGTTCTCTTCTTGAGCCCGGACCAATCTGAATGCAGAGTCATTAACAAAGGTCTGGATCTCCCCACTGGGTTTCCTGGGGATGTGTCTGGAAAAAGAAAACTTGCAATTAGACTATGTTTTGCCTGTACAAGCAAACAGATCAATGTTTGAAATAAGAACGCACGGAAGATAAATAAGGTGACAAAATAAGTCCAAAACACAAAGCTTTCTGTTGAAGCCTACTGGCTTAAACAATATGGCAGCTTTTATGGTGCACAACATCCCTTTAGAGGTTAAATTGAAAATGAGGCATACTGTGCTAAGTGTTCAAATAGCGACATTGATAGAGAGTTTCTGATGTTATGGTATGGTATGCGGTTATTACTGTACCTTGGCAACAGATTGAAATTGCAGCGGTTAACATTGCCCTGGGCTAAACTTCTGACTGAAACAGGTTGACCAAAGTACACATGGATACTGCCATAGTCTTCACTGAGGATCTTTCTGGCTTTGAACAGACCCTACAAATGGGGAAACAAACCGAGGAGTAGAGGGTTTAAAACACATTTTCAAATTTTCAAAGCCACTCACCACATACTTGCGTGCTTTCCACACAATTCTTGCACAAATTAAGCATGAGTTATATTTCCATTTTATGTTAAAAAAAACACTCACATGTATATTTTGTATTAACATACACACATTCTCCGTATCATGACATCCAACAGTGGGAATTTACAGTTTTTTGGACTTATTTGAAGCCCACATCCAAATGAAGTCTCCAAGGTGCAGTTGAATTCTAATCACCCTGTTCATATATCGCATTGTTAGTTCAATGCTGAACTTTCTTGTATCACAAACGCTTGCCCATTTCATTGAGAGCAATCTGTTTGTTTCAACTGAGCCATTTGAACAAGTGAGATATTTTGGTGACTGACCGAAGTGGACTCCTTGGGTTTGGGTACACCCAGTAGTTCCCTTGCATAAAGTGCCTCCTCCAAGATCCTCTCATAGCTGATACTGACGGGGACTAAGCTAATATCAAACACCTCCCCTTTGAAGAATGGGTCCATCACAATATTCAACAAACCTGGAAGAAGACAGAAACAGAGACTAAACTAAACTTGATTTGAGTCTAATAATGTAAATATGACCGGAAATACTAATGTCATTTTGCAGAATTTAAAATAAAACACAGAAAACATCATTATCTTGAAAGTGATACTTTGTTGATGCAACTTCGAAACTGTTGAAAATGTTTACTACTTGGAATTGCTTGTGTAAAATTAAAAGAAGAATTTTGGATGGTTTCCTTACATTACTTACCCTAAACCACTTCCTTGGATGAAGATATTAGCACAGTCCTTCATTCTCAATTTTTTGAATGCATCCTTTTTCATAAACCTTGGTGTATCTAATCAGTGCTTTTACAACCTTTTTACCTGATTTTGTCAGTTGAGAATGCATACAACGCTGAAGTGTTTTTTCTTCTTTTCAGTGAAACTTGGGTCCCCAAACAATTGTATTTACAATTTTGTGTATGTATCTACAACCTTTTATAAATTTGTTACCTAATTTTGGTGTCAAGGACTTGGAGGTTCGGCTTCTTGTCCCTTCAAGGAAAAACTCAACTGGAGCAAATCCATTCTGGAATGAGAAATTAAAAAACAAATATGCATTGCACATGTTCATCCATGTTCATGAGGAGTTTTATTTGTGTGAAAGTAGATGTTTTTGAAGGAAGGGCTGGGGGGTGTGTGTGTGCTCAATTGTGTGTTTGTGTGAGTTAACGGCTTTTCACGGTGACAGTCAAACTGCCTCGTAGCAGTGGTGGTTGTACCTCATTCAAAGATTACTGCCGGTACGAAGACAAACAGTCAAACCCTTAGAAGTAAAAGATTAGACAAATATACAAAAATCATGTAGTGTCCATACCTTGAGCATTGTCTGGACATACTCTGAAAAGATGGCCCAGTACAACACATCTCCACCAAATGAACGTCGAATGAAGAAAGCGCCGGACATACGCAGCATCTCCCCAACAAACTTCATCGCCATGAAATCTGCAGGGGAAAAGAGATGGGAGATTATGTGCAAAATGTCAAATTCATAAACAGTTTAACACATAGCAAGCTTTATATTAATTTTTTACTGCTGAGGACACCCGGTTTCACCAGAGATATCATAAAAAAAGAGTGGGAACTAGATCCTGTTTTGTATCACATTCCTTCCAGATTAAAGCGGTCAAATATTAAGAATGTGACCTAGAAAGGCAGAACACCTTTAATTCTGATCGGCAAGGAAAACCCAGATATCACTTTTGAAATCTTTAAAAGTTCCTGTGATGTGCTTACCCATGCCAGCGGCAATGACAGGCAGAGCAAGGTCATAGGTATACAGGATGTATGACATCAGGAGGAAGTCCATGTAGCTGCGATGACTGGGCAGCAGAACCACAGGGTGCTCCTGAATGGCCTGCTGGAGCTAACAACAAAGCAAGGAATAGATTTGTTGTGTGTTTGTGTGTGTTGTTTTTGTATTCTCACAAGTGGGGGAGACACTGAAGACAAAATGATAACATTTGGTTGTCACTTCTATGAGGGTAAGTTTAGGAGAATGACCTAGAAACAGGTGACAAATCAAAGGAAAAAAACAATATAAAGTGTCTTGTGGTGGAGTCACCAAACCAGCTTCAATGCACTTTGTATTTGCTTTGAACCAAGAGGGTACTCCACTCAGTTTGTGTACTGATACTTCTTTGACCTTTCATTCTATCCCACCTCCAACAAGCTCAACCAGTCAAACGGTTTGCTTAGGGCAAAGATAAAGAATTACTGTATCCGTGAAGATTCTTTCTGTGTGTATACTCACTCTCTGAATGCCTTCTTCATTGACACAGATGCTCCTGAAAAGGGTTTTAAAGGCCTTGCTGAGTGTGAAGGCAAAAAAGCGAACGGTGCTCAGTTGAAAGCAGTGAGCCATCTCTTCCAAGATGGCTGACGCCTCCTCCTGGATGACATCAGTGGGCTCATCTCTTTCTTTTGAAAGCTGGACAATTAAAAAAACAAAAGGATGTGTGAATTCAACCAGAGCACCAGGAGCAAAACCCACACAGAACACGCAAACTCTCCACCTTTCTGCATGCAAAACCCGGGATTCCAAACCACAATGTTCTTGCTGTGAGGCAACATTGCTTACCACTAAGCCACAGAATGCATTCTGAATATATTCTTTAGAATATCTTTAGAAACCTCCTCTAGAATTTCAAATTAAACTTTACAAAGATGGACTTTTTGGTGGTTCCCTCAGAGTTTGAAGTCGCAGCCATACAAGCACAACACCTAGATCCATCCCCCTGTGTATCAAACCCACCCTCTGCATAAGTCAATACACATACTGTAACTATCATTTTCATTTGTAACACTCAGGACACATACTCTTAATAGATCAGTCCATGTCAAAGTATCACTGTAGTAGAATCTGATCCATAGTCATCTTAAAAATGAAGTTTTGTTGTTTTTAAGTACACCTATGATGCAAAATGTTGAAAATAAAATCATCTGAAAAACAGTTAATAAATGTGTGTATTAAATGTTTCAACTAATTGAAGCTGATTTCACATTAAGACCAATTTACATACAAACAACTACGCTAGCATTCTGACAGATATCTTCATAATTCACCTGCTTGATGATGTAACGGAGCTGATCAGACTCGAGCACCATGCTCTTCAGAGAATTGGCTGTACAGGGGGTGATTCCTTTGTAAACAGTGGGGTTGTAACATCTGAGTGCATATCTCAAGTCACTGAAGTTTCTCCTCTCCTCCAAGATGTCCTCAAAGTCATCCCTTTTCTTCAACACAGGGTCTCTATGCTGTGCAAAAAGAAAAGAAAACATCAGGCTGTATTAAGGCCAGGTTCATTCCTGTCTGCTTGAGCAATCCAATGAAACCGGGCTGAAATAAATCATGTCTTTTCGGAGATTTAATTTATTTGTTTTTTGTTGACCTTAACAATGGTAGCAGTTGATTTCACAGAATCATATATTTTAAGGCTATTGCTGCAGTTGTTTTTGGACTAATACAATGACAGTCGTTCTAGTGTTGTGTCATTACAATAAGGAGGGGATGATATATATAAAACAGCTCTCAAGATATCCTACTTCTACACAGGGCTTACTACGGTCAGAGAAACGACCAGTGTATGAACAACTCTGAATCCTGACCATGCTGAATTGGTGAGGCTTTGCAACTCAGCTCGACGTTTACTCGGTCATTTTAAAATATATATATATTAATTTTTTAACATATCGTATGAAAAGACATTCGTAGACAACAGACATTTGCCTAGTTGGACCGAAATGTCAAGTGTGGGTGGAGGACTTAGCTAAGTTAGCTAATTCTTGTAGCTGTGAAAGCATACGTACCGAATAAACAGCTTTAGACGCCATACTTTGTCACACCTTGCCACACATGGACGTCTGCTACTTTGGCATTAACGTTCAAACGGGTGCGTCCGACGCAGCGACTTGTCAGAGTACTTTCAGAACATATGCACACACGAATTACTTCTCATGGGCGTGTTCGCTGGCACTTCCGTGTTTTCATCGCAGGGTTTAGTTATCGATACCAGAGTAATCGATTTCCACCAAAAATATTATTTGTATTGCTATTGTTTTCTTCGTTAAATACATGTTAGGGGACGCAAGTTCAATTGAAATTGAGAAAAAAAACATGCTCAACAAGCCTGTTCCAGCCTGCATGTAACGTAGTTGTCTATCGATGTTATGTTCTGTCCTCCACGAATCACGTGGAGAATGGTGGCATTCAGCGCGACTTCAAGAATCATTTGATCATTTTCGATTCAGCTGGGCAGACTACTGCTCGTCATCCGTTACACATCAGCCAATCAAAAGCCTAACATCTTTAACTTTCCTCATTGTGGCTGTACGCAAGTGATTTCTCCTCTGTTCCATTTGTTCTCCGACTACTAGTCCCCTCTCACAAAGTCTGACGCCACGCTCGTCAAATTGATTCAGAAATTTTGCCGTTTAGCTAATTCTGCGTGGAATAGGTGCAAATTCAGTTTCATGACATGGAACTGAAGTAAGTTAAATGGAATTGAACGTCTGTTGTACTTCTATTTGTCATATCTGGGAAAACAGAAGTATGTTGATGTGTTGGTTGGCAGTTCCCAAAATCAGTGTTCCTGATCTGTTTCCAGATTAAGTGAGTTTATCAACTAAACAAAACCTCCTTCACAGGCAAAACACCCACCCAAAATGGAGAAAATGTTTTCCTTCAGGAACAAATCCCAATTTTGTTTTTCATCAGTATACTCAGCACCATTAATGTAGTCTCAAAATGCTGGTAGCCCCACAAGGGTAGAATTTCTAGGTTATGGATATCAAACAAGAATTATATGTGCACATTTACATAATGGGGGGCATTATGTAAATGTGCACATACAATATACAGTAAATAAAGAGGCAAACTTCCAAGTAATGTATTACATCTTTAATTTTTTGCAAAACAAGACTGAATACAGACAAGCCTGGACCGAGGCAAAGGAATCTTAGTCCTCTCCATGCAGCGTGCAGTGTTGCACATAAGCAGAAACCAGCTGAACCCTTCCAGACCCGATAATGGAATGTACCATTCCCATGTTCCACGTATGCCACTCCAACCTCTAAAACTTTGTGCAACAGGGTACTTTTTTTAAAAACTGCATTGTCACCATGAATTTTATTACAGCAAAAAACAAAACCGCTTTTCTTATTTAAAGTCTTGCAGAATAACGCTCCGGAACACAAGACCAACACGGGTCCACCAGACAACATGAACGACAAATTTCTCAGTTACTGTAGTTAAGGATGAACAATTGAAGGGTGGCTTAAGTGTTAGAAATTTCATGTCATTTTAATCCACTTCTTCCATGCGTGAAGCATCGTCACCATCACCTTCTAGCGGGGGGATCTCTTCTGGGGCAGGTGTCGAGGTGGTCTCCTCTATGGGAACCTCATCATCATCGATACCTGAAAAGAGAAGGTTGCAATAACTTAGATTAAAAAAAAAAAAAAAAAAATCAGTTGAACATATACCACTTTAGCCAAGGAAGCATAATGGGGAATGTATTTCATGTTAACATTGAAACAAAAGCGTGCTTTGTCTAGTCAAAAGTGGGCCTTTCATAGCCTTACCCAGTCCGAGTTTGATCATTCTATAGATGCGGTTGGAGTGGGTCTGTGGATCATCTAGAGAGAACCCAGATGACAGCAGGGCGGTTTCAAACAGCAGGATAACCAGATCTTTCACAGCCTTGTCATTCTTGTCAGCATCAGCCTTCTGTCTGAGAGTCTCCACAATTGGATGGTCAGGGTTGATCTCTAGGTGCTTCTTGGCCATCATGTAACCCATGGTCGAGTTGTCCCTGAGTGCCTGGGCCTTCATGATCCTCTCCATGTTGGCCGTCCAGCCGTAGGTGCTTGTCACGATGCAGCAGGGCGATGACACCAGCCTGTTGGACACAGTCACCTGAGGAAGATTCAGAGCAGAGAGCATTAAGCAAGCACAATTGACAAAACCAGATGGCATCTTAGGCAGGTCCAGGGACAAAATCATAGTTAATCAAACATGCAGCAGTCATGTTAGAACTTAATCTTTGTATGCAATTATGCCAAATCCACACTTTTACACCACGAGCAATTCAGCACAACTTCTTATAACCAGTCTCAGGTAAAGGCTATGCTTGTGTCTCAAGTCTCAAAAATGCAGACATCCTTTTAAATGAAACGTGGTCCTGTTAACTCTAAACACAGGTCCTAGAAGATGCTGGCACACTTGTAGACCAATCAGTTATAAAACACATCAGGCAATCAGTTAATCAAGGTCACGCAACACAAGAAACTTCAGCAGCCAGCCACTGACTAGATTAACTCACCAGAATACAAGTTAGGACCAATTAGGGCATCTGTGAAACAAAAACTAAATCTGTCAGCTACTGTGATTGTTTCAAGTTACCTATAACTTGTATGAAAGTAACTTCTTAAAGAAAGGCAATGGTTCAGCACACTGACCTTCTCTACTTTCTTGTCCAGGATCTCCTTCATGAGCTTGCAGAGGTTCTCCAACTTGGTCTTGTCCTCCTCCATTTTTTTCTTCTCTTCCTCATCCTCTGGGAGCTCCAGGCCCTCTTTGGTGACAGAGACCAAGCTCTTGCCATCAAACTCTTTCAACTGCTGTACACAGTACTCGTCAATGGGCTCTGTCATGTACAGGACCTCAAAACCACGCTTGCGGACACGCTCCACAAAAGCAGAGTTGGCCACCTGATCCTTGCTCTCACCTAAAATGCACAAAACGGTATCAAGATTGGAAACATGCAATACCACTAACATTGACACCAAGTGTCCAAGCACTACTAAGCTGTACATTAAAGCTTCAAAACAGCATAATTATATAATCTAGGAGACAGGCGCACCAGTAATGTAGTAGATGGATTTCTGGTTTTCCTTCATGCGGGTGAGGTACTCTGTGAGTGAAGTCATCTCATCTCCAGACTGAGAGCTGTGGTAGCGCAGCAACTCAGACAGCTTCTTACGGTTCTGAGAGTCCTCGTGGATGCCCAGCTACAGACAGAAAGCACTAGTTATTAAAACCACAGCACAGGACTCAAACTACCGATTGAAACTTTAAATGAATGCATATCAATAAAAATCTTAGCAGACCAAAGCTACATGAAAATACTACAGTTCATGCTATGGTCTCCCTACTGCTTTGTTGCCAAGTTCTAATTCTATGAGATTATGCAGACACTTACTTAGTCCACAGATATTGTTGGCAAAAAGAGGACATCTATTGTTCAATTACAGCCTGTAGCTAAAACTTGATTCTACATGGAATTTAATTTACCATCAGATTGAAAAATAATGTAAACCTTTGAAATCCATGAAGATGAACTGGTGGTAGGAGGAGAGAGATCTTTCATTAAAGACTGAAATGTTTATTTAAAGCTTTACTGTAGGCATAGTTTTAGTTACCTTAATATTCTTGGAGAAGGCTTCGTAGAACTTCTTATAGTTGTCCTTGTCTTCTGACAGTTCAGCAAAGAGTTCTAGACACTTCTTGACAATGTTCTTGCGGATGACCTTGAGGATCTTGCTCTGCTGCAGCATTTCTCTGGAGATGTTTAGGGGCAGGTCCTCTGAATCCACAACACCACGCACAAAGTCTGTAGGGATACACAAATTGGAAATTCATAACTTGTTCAAAAGCTGTGCAGTGTCACAGAGGGAAGTAGAGTGATATACTGGTCTCTTACTTAAGTACTCTGGAATGAGCTCTTCACAGTTGTCCATGATAAAGACCCTCCTGACATACAGCTTGATGTTATTCTTCTTCTTCTTGTTTTCGAAGAGGTCAAAAGGTGCACGGCGAGGGATGAAGAGCAGGGCCCTAAACTCAAGCTGGCCCTCCACTGAGAAATGCTGTGAAGTAGAGAACCTCTGGTTATCAGTGGGCAAAATATCTACAACTATAACTTATAACGAATTTTTTGAGTCAAGACTGGGACACACTACTTATTGTATAGACAGTCTGGCCAAAGCTGTAGGCTGCGGAATGTACTTGCACACTTCCATGTCATTTACCTTGACAGCCAGGTGATCTTCCCAGTCATTGGTCAGACTCTTGTAGAACTCTCCATATTCTTCATTTGTGATGTCGTCAGGATTCCTGGTCCAGATGGGCTTGGTCTTGTTCAGCTCCTCTTGGTCAATGTACTTCTCCTTGATCTTCTTTTTCTTCTTCTTGTCCTTATCTTTGGAATCCTCCTCACCATCAGATCCCACATCCTCAATCTTTGGCTTGTCCTCAGCATCCTCCTTCTCCTCCTCTTTTTCCTCTGCTTTTTCCTCCTCTGCCTCATCATCACTGATCTCCTTGTCGCGCTCCTTCTCTACCTTTTGAGGGGAAGTTCAATTTCAACCAGGTCGACTCATTTAACTAACCATTCTTTTTTCAACGATGTAGTCACATGTAATACTTACAAACAGGGTGATGGGGTAGCCAATGAACTGAGAGTGCTTCTTGACAATTTCCTTGACACGCTTCTCCTCAACGTACTCAGTCTGGTCTTCTTTCAGGTGCAGGATTATCTTTGTTCCACGGCCGATGGGCTCTCCTGGGAATGGAATCGACAGCCACATCATGTTTTGTATGTGGCAGAAGTCTCGCTATCCGCACACAATTTTTTTTATAAAGTATGAAACCTTACATCCTTGGCATTTGCTGCTTTGTTATGTTGGGTACTATAGAGGGATAGAATGACACAACACAAGGCAAAGGGCGCAGGTCAGGATCAAATCGGCAACACTGCAGTTTGAGGGATGCGCTCTACCAGTCCAGTCATCAGGACCCCCAATGCCATCAATTTTGATACAATTTACAACAAATCATACACCGAGTCACAAGTGTTGTGTTTTGACAGGAAAACCCTTTAAGATGAGGCAAGAAGAGACCCTGCACATAATCTAAAGGTCAAAAACAAAGACGTTTAACACACGTTGAGGAACAAAAATTAACCATTGCAGTGGCGCTGCAAATTCCTAATACCTAGTACCATGGTCTTAATCATTTTGCTGACAATGATGAAAATTGTGCCTCTGAAAGATTTGCAATATAAAGTACTAAGTCAAAGTCTGAGTCGTTTATGGCAAAAGATTTTTGTAGATCCACCCTCTCACATACCGGTGTCAACCTTCACTGTGAATGAGCCTCCGGCAGAAGATTCCCAGGCAAACTGCTCATCTTCATTGTGCTTGGTGATGACAACAACCTTCTCTGCAACCAGGTAGGCAGAGTAGAAGCCCACACCAAACTGACCAATCATGGAGATGTCAGCACCAGCCTAAAAAGTGAAGGCAAAAACAAAGATACACATCCAATTCTTCACACAACTCACTACACAGTCAAGTACACAAGTTCAGCAATTTAGGATAATATTGCTTATAATGCAACAAATGAGTTCCATTCACAAAATGCTAGACCAAATTGTTACTTTTAAGTACCTGCAGGGCCTCCATGAAGGCCTTTGTGCCAGACTTGGCAATGGTACCCAGGTTGTTAATCAGGTCAGCTTTGGTCATTCCAATTCCGGTGTCAATGATGGTAAGGGTACTGTCTTCTTTGTTTGGGATGATGTCAATCTTCAGCTCCTTCCCAGACTCCAGGACTGCAGGGTCTGTCAGACTTTGATAACGGATTTTATCCAAAGCCTATGTGAAATATTGAGTGTTAGTCACATGGTCCTATAGTTTATAAAAATAATATTCATATTTTAAGACTATGGATGAAATGCATTCCCTTGTACACACGTCTAATTTGTACATCCTAAAATAACTTGCACACTCTACTACCCTCATTTTATAAACAATTAAAAATTACATGATTATAAAGATAATATAGAAACCATATTAATTCATTCAAAGACTTACATCAGAGGCATTGGAGATCAACTCCCTGAGGAAGATCTCTTTGTTGGAATAAAAGGTGTTTATGATGAGGGACATAAGCTGAGCAATCTCTGCCTGGAAGGCAAAGGTCTCCTCCCCTTGGTGCATTTCTTCAGGCATCTGCACAAGTAAGACGTTATGGCTTAGCAAGACAAAATGAAACTGAAACAAATGAAACAAGTGTACTTTATGTAGCTAGCGTGACAACACGACGTTTGTTAGTTTGGGATGCGTTCAGTTCAACTCACCATTAGTTATTACTACTGCTGCTGCATTTGACAACCCCCCCTCCAAGCGGTTTCGTAACATTGACAACTACCCACACAGTGTAACCTCACATCAGTAGAACCAACATGGCGTCGTCCGACAGACAATGGACTCCCGCAAACACGTGCTAGGAAACGGCATCAGGCCAAAAATAAGGGCATTGCGTAGGGAACTTACATTTATCGGTTAAGTTTAGGAAATATAAGGCAGCCATCAATACGACTACATGAGGACGATAAATCTTAAGCGGCCTCAAATTGCCGTTCACAAGACGCCATACAAGACTTAGTTCGGTGAAATTCGCTGTAAATGGCACAATGCATAACCGAACGGTTAGTATTAATGTACGTAATAGTTTACGATAACTTAAAGAATATGCGCCGTCATCTTCACGACACCTGACTTCGTCCGTGTAGAGCTGGGCCTTGGGACGCATAGTACCGCAGTTTAGCTGCACAACAACACGCCAGTGATGGGTCTATCCGAGGTTGTAGGCAATAGAATTTTGGCCTTGTATGCGAGACATTTTAGTAGAACAATCATCCACACGATAAGGACAAACGTAATAGCCGCAGTATAGTCCACTGAGCTTCCCTCATCCTGGACACAATCAGACGGAACAGCTGAATATGGGGCTACCAAAAACACAATTCGAAAAGAATAATCGTGGGGTATATAACCATGCGTGACACTAAGACACATACCTTGTGTTTTTCGGTGACTTCTTGAAATAAATGCAACCAATGCAGTGTCCCTACTGCTCTCTGACGAAGAAAAAATGAAAGGGACTTCCTTTTAATAAACCGGAATCTTTATAGCCATGCGTTTCAACGTGCGGGTGTATCCCTCCGCAGCGTCGGAGCGCAGGCTGCCAGTAAATTCAGTAAACTAATATCTGATACACCTCTAACAATAGATCATTGAATAAATGTTAGAGTAATTGTTATCAACCACTGAAATTGTTAAATTGTATTCATGCCTGTTGTAGTCAGCAGCTACGTTAGATAGGCGTTTAACGCAGATTATATGGGATACAACATGGAGCTACATTTACATACTTGGATTAAATCTGAATGTATTACGTAGACATTTTCCAAACAAAAGTGATTTTTTCAGTACTTTATAATTCATTGCAGTGTCACATTTCAAGTAATGTAACAAAACAGTTTCTCAGTGCTGCCTCCCTGTGGCAGTTTTACTCATAACAATGTTTTTAGTGACAGACTAGACACAATGGATGCCTTCGTTTCATATTGTCGCATAAATACATACATTTCTTGTATGAAGTATATCTAATTTAAAATGTAAATACACGATTATGCTAAGTATTGGAGCGAAAACAAATAGGGTCTTTTTAATGTGGCGGAGGAATATATGAAGGCAGATGGGTGTAGTGCGTTCCTTCTAGCACTTTCCATGAAAAAAAACCCGCCTAAATGTGACGTCACTGAGTTGTCAGACGCAGGCTTCACGAACTGTGCAGTGCATATGCTGTCAGAGAACCTAATACCTTCAACAGAACACCATGGTTACGGCAAACAGTTTACAGCTTACATCCTAAATTCTGAGGTAACCACCAATGGGCCCGTCTTCATACATACCATAGAGTTTAAATGTAAATTGATGTGAAATGTCCAAAGTTTCCAAAGATAATGAATACCCAACACATTCAGAAGAAAGACAATTTGATAGTGGAATTTCAGATAAATCAAATAGCCATAGCTTCAAAAACTCTGAATTACTACAACGGATTTTGAGATATCACAAATTCTCTAGATTATGATATTTATAACGCTTTTCAACGTGGCATAGTCATTTATAAAAAAATCCTGTTAAGTGTATCATGTACAGAACCTTGAATGTTTGTCTAGCAGTGTACTCCACCAATTCACGTGTAAAAAACAACTGAAAGTGACAACTACATTGTAACATGTATCCCTACATCAAAGATAAGATGTCTTACGATTCAATACAATGTTTGTTATTATTATTATCATCATATGGGTTGGGGTTAGACTTAGATTTTGTCGCTTTTCACATGATTCTGATTATTTCACAGCTTTAGAGTACGATTTTAAATGATCTCCCTACTACTATAACGTTGTTGGGTTGACTGACGATATATTATTATAAGTGCCGTTAATATGGTAGTAACTGCTGTCCTACCACGCTTCTTTTCACTGAACTAACCCCGCCCCCATCCTACGTAAAGTGTTTGCGTCAATGTTTTTGAAGGCCCGTGACTAGCCATTTTGCTAACCTTCCTGCATGTTACGATAGAAGGCTTTCATATCCATTTACCCACTGTGTGTTTTGTTCTCTTTTACATCGCTTGATTTTGGGGTAAGTCAATATATACGCAATCGCGTTCACTGAATATACCTACGTTACGCGCAATGTTCGTGTTCCTAAGATCTGAGCAGACCTACTGTTAGCTTAGCATGATTTAGCTGTGCCGGGTCGGTAGCATGCTTGGCTAACTCGTGCTTTGGTAGCGTTAATTTTAGCCATTGAATATAGAATGAAAAAGCCCAAATTTAGCCACAGCACGGATGTCACGATAAGATAAAGAAATATCAAACCAATCGTGGAACTGGAAACACTAATTAGCATTATGCTGACATTCACATAAAGAAGCCAACCTCGCAGCTGAATCGCTAAAGTGAACTTCCTTAAACGAAAATTAGGAAAAGGCACGGAGAAGCCTGTTTCAGATTTATTTCTGATTTGGAGGTAAAATTGTACGTGAGCTAAAAGAATATGTAATAGTTGGTGGCTATATTGTATTTGTATCGTTATCACATTAAGTATACAATGTACATATTGCAAAGGGTTGCAATGTAATTTATCCATTAAATAAAGTATTTGAGGTGAACAATGGACTGAGAGTAGACCTGGAGAAAGACTGGGGTTGACTAATCTTCAACCGGTCTGTGGGGGACATAAATAGATGCTGAACTGCATATTTGTTAAAGTGATCTCTATACCTGATGTATGATGTTTAGAATTTTAGAAACATAACCACAAAGAGAACATTCTTGAAAATGATGCATCTTATCAGTGCACAAAATTTGCACTATCATGATCAGTTTAAGCTCTATAGTCGCAGCATATACAATTGGAGATGATTAGTTAATGCTATCCATAACCTTTGATTCATTTCATCCCTCAACCTTATCACACTGTACAACAAGCTACTGCAATTTTCACCATAATGCAGCCCTAATTATGCCTATTTAGACTATCACTCGTTGCTTCTTCGTCAGGTTGGTCCATTGCACATCCAGGATGTCCTTCCCTCCTCATTTAAACCGACCACTGTTGCCCCCTCCAGGGATACCCCCTCAGTATGCTGGCTTCCCCTCTGGTAAGCTCTCACATGCTCCATCACAA
Source organism: Brotula barbata (assembly GCA_900303265.1). Taxonomy (NCBI): domain Eukaryota; kingdom Metazoa; phylum Chordata; class Actinopteri; order Ophidiiformes; family Ophidiidae; genus Brotula; species Brotula barbata. Next base: position 30,704 of record OMNV01008967.1, read on the forward strand.
AGTCATGCAACATTACATGATGAATTCACTGGGGACAATAACCTCCTCTAGGTTAGAGATGTGGTCATGTGTCCCTATAAACTTGCTGTGTGGAGAGTAATCATTTTCTTCTTTACATATGCTAACAACTTCTGACTCCTGCCTTGTTTTTGCAGGTACACCAATGATCCCAGTTCACATGGGCATCATGACACCCACTCCTACAGTAATGGTACCAGCATCCGTGTCAGTGATCAGCAAGCCTGCTGTCCATAAGAAAGACATTGTTCCCATGCGAGCCAAAGAGAGCGATAACAGCGGACCCACCACCACAGTGTTTGTTGGTAACATTTCAGAGAAAGCGTCAGACATGCTGATCCGACAGCTGTTAGCGGTAAGGGGCATGTCAAGATTTCAAAACACAAGCCATTTAGTTACAATTACGATTGAATTATACAGCAATAATAATGATAATTATGTCTTGTGCACATGTCAAATAAAATACTGTACAATAAATCTTAGTTAAAAGGCATTTACTTGAGTCAATAGCTTTGTTCTAATTTTCAGAAATGTGGCATTGTCCTGAGCTGGAAGAGAGTTCAGGGGGCCTCTGGCAAGCTTCAAGGTAATAAAAAACACACATCACCCCCATTCCAGAAAATCCCTCCTCTCTCAAATTACTCTGGCTAATAATCTCTTAAATCCTATTATGTTTTTACTTTTGTTACCAGAGGGGAAAACCTAGATTAAAAAGTAAGTCAGAGCTGAAGTTCACTAGTAGTTTATTGGTAGGTACACCCTCGCCTGTCTTTCGGACTGTGACCTCTAGGCTGCTCCACAAAAGTGAATAATGATCGTATGTCAAATTTACCATCTGAATTAGTTCCACGTGTTAATTTATCAAACATTTGAATTTATTTGAACAAATGTGTTGCAGCCTTTGGATTTTGTGAGTACAAGGAGCCAGAGTCAACATTGAGAGCCCTGCGGTTGCTTCACGACCTACAGATTGGAGACAAAAATCTTCTGGTGAAGGTGGATGCGAAGACTAAAGCTCAGCTGGATGAATGGAAAGCCAAGAAGAAGGTGGCTAATGGAGTAAGAATCTGTTTTCTGATCAGATAAGATAAACTTTATTGAACTCATACTTGGGAAAATGCTATAGCAGTTCTAAAACTATAGGCAGAAAAAGAAGTGTGGTTTAATAATTATTCAGGAAAATGACAAAAATATCTTCAAATTTTGAAAGAAAAAGAGTGGTAGCATTCCCTGCTCTGTGGGTGCAGCAGTCTGCTGCTGAAGAAGCTGCTTAGTGCATCCACCTGCAGTGGATGAGAGGTGTTGTGTCAGCTTGGTTAACATCCTTCTCTCACCCACTTCCTCAATGGAATCCAGAGGGCAGTCCAAGCCCGTCTGACCAGCTTGTTCAGTGGTTTCTGTCCCTCTCAGTACCTCCACAGCCCCGGCAGACCACCCCATTGTATGTTGCAGATGCCACGTCAGTGTCAAAGAATGTACCCAACAGTTCATCACACGATGGAAGAAAAGTACTAATTACTGAGAAATCTAGATAGACTTGTTTTTGTCACTGTATAGGAAAGATAAAATGTGGTGGCATGTGCTAGAAAGCGGAAGGCTGAAGATGATGTGGTCGGGGTGGTTTGGGTCCTCGCAAATGTTCATGACTTTGTGGCAGCCAGATTTGTAGGATTCTTCAAGAGTTTGAAGCTGTGAGCCAGCGATCCTATGTGCTGGTTTGATAAATCACCGGAAGGCCTTCCACTTCACTGAAGTGATGCAGTATGTAATTATAGACTTTACAGCACACCTTTAGAAGTTGACCAGCGGCTGTTGTGGAAGTTGTGCTCTCTTCAGGAAGTGAAGCCTCAGAAAACCTTTCTTGGCCATCGTGGTTGTGCTGCTGGTACATGTCAAATGAAAACTCTGGACTTTCTCCACCGTCTCTGCTCCAGCTCTCCAGGTTCTCAACCTCTCCTCTGTAGGCCGAATGACAATGAACTTGATAATGATGTTGGAATCATGAATGGGTTTGCAGTTGTGCGGGAAAAGAGAGAATAGAATATGGTTGTGTACCTTCTTATTTTTTAATTGTCTCTGCTCAGCATCTGTACTGTCTTGGTTAAATGTAGGCCACTTACACAGGTAGAGATGTCTGAAATTCACCTGAGGTATTTTTGTAAACACTACAAGATATGAGTAAATTTATCTGAAATAAATGTATTCCACCTGTTATAACAGAAACAGAAAGCTGAGGAAGGAGGGGAGGATGAGGAAGAGGTACTGGATGAGGAGACGAAGAAGAAGGATCAAATCATTAAAGGCGCAATTGACGGATTGATGCGAGAATATGCTTCTGAGCTCAATGCCCCTTCACAGGATGACGAATCCCAAAGACGCAAGAGGAAAAAAGAGAAAAAAGAAGAGGTAAACCAAACCTTGGTCAATCCTTTCTGAGTTCTACTGCTTGGTGTTTTGAATTTGAATTTATTTTATCAATGGTTTTCTCCCACAGGATGACATAAACACTATTGATATGGAAGAAGACAAGAGGGACCTGATTTCCAGAGAGATTAGTAAATTCCGTGACACCCACAAGGTATATTGGCTTGTCTTGATCTTGTAGTTGACATTACAGGTTGTGGACAGCAGCTGCTCACATAGTTCAATAAAATAGATGTGCACACTTAGTTATAATTGACACAAAGTTTGATCGAACCTCGGTCACTTGCATATTGCATTACTAATTGGTTATATAAAATAAATTGGCAATTCTTTCAAAAAAGACCATCAAATACCTTAATTTGTTCCACATTATATGAAATGCCTCATGTTCAACATTTCAACACTACAAATAGGCTAATTGGCTAGTTTTTATCTTTTACCTTCCTCAGCCAATTTGTCATGTGTGACCGCAGTAATGAAACTATCTAGGTGTGACCATTACAGATCCATTCTTCATTCATCACACAAAAATGCATGGAGAAGATGTAAAGTTACTTAAAAGCTAATCTATTCATTAAACCCCACCATTATGATAGTGGTCATATGGTGACTAAAGCAAGATGAATCTCAGAGCTTTGGAAAAAGTTACGAGGATAGGATGTAAGTATCAGCCTTCATTTATTATATACATATACTGGGCGTCCCCCCTCTTGAGGACTTGTATAGGGGCAACTGCACTGCACTTTGGAAAGTGTTGTCCCAGGCCTCTGATGCTCTGCATTCAGTCAACCATTTGATATGCACAGATAACTGCTTCAAACCTTGTGATCTCAATTTTGTGCCAACTTGGGGGTGCCTGGAAGCTGAGTCAGTGAACCTGTGCGAGTCCTCTATAAACTATGGTCTGTCTTAATGGTGTTCATGTTGAAGCGCTCAGACTCTTGTTAATAACCACTGCAGTAACTTTGGCTGTAGACTTTATTTTGCTAGTGGGGGGGGCGCCCTCTCCACAGCAGCACAGTGATCTGAAGACTGGCAAGGTACGTGCTCTCTGTCTTGCTGTGATTTCTTTCTTTCTCCCTCTCTTCTTTCTCTCATCCTTTAACAATGACAGTCTTTGCCCCATTTTATCGGTCTTATAAAAATAAACATGTTCATATATATATATATATATATATATATACATAAAACATGAAACAGCAGTACATAACAATAATTTGTTACTGCCATATTAACACTTTTTCAATTTAAGTAATGTTAAGTGTTTCCTAGTCATTGTTCTGATATGGCAATATTTTTACATTGCTGTTAACACAGCTGCTATTTAAAGGACAGAAAGTGCTTATTAAGTTTGGGATAATTGATTGTCTATAACAGACCTGGCAAGGATCTGTTTTTTAGCCCTGGTAGACACTGCAGAGAGGTAAGTAGAAGAAACCTAACTAGACGTGAAAAGGAACAATTACATGGAGTAATACAGAAACTTGTACTGTGCTCAAAGCACAACCTGTCAGGTCTCCTGAACGCTCCTAAATAAATTTCTATCATATATGGTCTTTTCAACATCTCTCCTCTTTTCTCACATCATTAGTTTCTATCTCTTGAGTGGCATTGGACCCAAGGCTTTTAGGCTACAGTTAAAAATTATGAGAGAATATTTTTCAGAATGCGTTAATGTTAATAATTACATTTAGCTTAGTTTTATATTTTGTAGTACTTAAAATAAATAATTTTATAAATAATCTAAATATATTTTTAAATATCTGTTTCAATTGGAACGCCAAGCCTTGGGTGTAGTGTCCATGAGGGCAGAATTGTGGTGCTTGTGTCTGAGTATTAAGTCATGAAGGACCTCCGAAGGCTACCAAAGGGGTAAGACTTCTACATTTTCATTTACAGAAATGTAACTGTTGTGAATTACGTCATGACTTTCCTGTTTTAGCACTGTGCCAAATGACATTATACCCATTTTAATGAAGGTTGTTATGAATGATGATGATGCTTAAGAAAGAGAGAAACCTATAACGTTTTTCCCTTGTATACCGTGTGACCTGCTTTCCTCCCAGGCCTAACTTAAAAGGCTTGTAGGGGCAGCGAAGGGCTGAATCCATAGTTCAACACCTGTAAGTCACAAACAACTAGTTCAACAAAAGACTGGCGGCTTTTTACTGTCTTTGTTTTCCTTTTACTGTGAAGAGGAGAGGAAAAAGTATTGCTGATTGCGTCCTACAGATTTTTAAGAAAAATAAGTGGTTTCCAGTAATACTCCTGGCAAACTGTAGGTTACACAGCAGGCATGGAGCCACTTTTGCTCCATCATATCGCTTCAAATACATGATAAAGCTGTCTCTTCATGTGAGGGAGAGCATTTTGATCATTGCAGAACGTCTTGTAAATGCTGTTTTGGGACTCTAGCTATTCTAATATGCTTTGCACGCAGTAGAAAAAGGCATGTTCCTAAAAGTCTGGAAACCACTTGATCTGTGTATATTACTAAATTAACTGCAAACACTCACTTGGCTACTGAACTGTGTGGCAACAGCTGAACTTCTGTGTCTTTTGCTCTGCAGAAACTGGAGGAGGAGAAGGACAAAAGGGAGAAGGAGCGGTTGGAGTTTGAGCGGGACAGGAAGGAGCGGGAAAAGGAGCGAGAAAGGGAAAGAGAGCGTCGGGACCGCGAGAGGGAGAAGGAGCGGGAAAGGGAACGGGAAAAGGAAAGGGAGCGAGAGAGAGACAGAGACAAAGACCGTGATCGCAGGACCAGAGAACGTGAGCGAGAGAGAGACTGGGAGAAAGACAGAAGCCGCGACAGGAGCGTCGAGCGAAGCCGATCCAGGTAATAGAAAAACAAAATTTACAGGTTTAGTGGTGTCTCTCCACTGCCAGTGAGTTCGACCTGAGCTATGTAGAGCCAGCGCAAAACCAGCCCTTATACACTCCTGTAACAGTGTTTCCATTGAAGGAGAACTTCCTGGGACATCTCCTGCTGTCCACATGTTGAATTGTCTTTGAGTGAGACACTGAACCCCAAATTTCTCCCCAGGCGCTCAATGGTTGTACACTCCTCCTATATAATGGGTCAAATTTAATATCCTCATGTAAAAATACAGAATATGACGAATAAAGTCAAAAGCCCCAATTCTTCTCCTTAAGTCAATGGCATAATGTTTAAACAGAAGTGATCAGACTGCAGCAGGAGAAGCAGGAGAAACTTTCACTTTTATAATACATTTATACACATTATGTAAGTGAATGTTACCTACATTAGTAAATAGTATCTTCTGATGGAAGAATGCTTCCTTCTTTGCGCAGGGAGAGGAGTCGAGATCGAGACAGAGACAAGAAACGGGACCAAGAGGATGAAGAGGAGGCATATGAACGCAGGAAGCTAGAAAGGAAACTGAGAGACAAGGAAGCAGCCTATCAGGAGGTATAGGTGGTGTGAATGTGAATGCGGGGGACTTAGAGGTCACTGAGTAAATGCAATGTTAAAAGTAATTTCGACTGAAGCCCTCACTCATTACCTTCTTGTTGAGATTTGTGGTGACTGATCTGGGAGTATGAATAGGAAAAAGAAAATGAGAGATGAAAGAAATGAGATTTTTTTTAAAGAAAACTTTGAAATTCTGTAATATTTGATATTAGTGGATTGTTAATGTATAAACAGCATTGTATATATTACTCTGTTTGTTATAGTGTGGGATGTTTGTATTCTTTGTACCTAACCGTATGCTGTTTTCTCCACAGCGTCTAAAAAACTGGGAGCTCAGGGAGAGAAAAAAAACACGGGATTATGCCAAAGAGGTTGAGAGGGATGATGAGCGCAGGCGAGAAATGGTGAGACGATGTGGTATACCCAACTCAGCCTGCGTTACATTACATTCATTAACCACTTTCATCCAGTTTTTTTTTTAACTTGTAAAGCACTATTGAATGGACATATCACTGTAGTGTTGAAGATCTTTCGGGTTTTTTTCTTTTCATAGTAATAAATAGGGTTTTATAAACAGAAACAACTGCTACTTGTGAAAAAAATAGTGTATGGACATGTCCGTCTTCATGCTGCTTCAGGTGAAAGAGGGCAAACGACTGAAAGAGTTTCTTGAAGACTATGACGATGACAGAGATGACCCAAAGTACTACAGGTAATTAACAGGAATTCATTAATCCAAACGAATGCATTCAGTTAAGACATGATGGCATTTGTTGAATTGTTTTGTGTGACAGGTCTTGCCTGACACATTTGTGTAAAAAAAAAAAAAAAAAACCCATCTAAAAGTATGAGTTTATGTATGTGACCCAGATTTGACTCTGCAAATGATGCAGATGCAATATTGAAGCTGCGGCCATTGTTCTATAGCATGCTATTTTTGGTGTGACCCCTAGGGGCAGTGCGCTGCAGAAGCGTCTCAGAGACCGAGAGAAGGAGATGGAGGTGGATGAGCGTGACAGGAAGAGAGAGAAGGAGGAGCTGGAGGAGATCAGACAGAGGCTGTTAGACGAGGGACATCCAGACCCTGACGCAGAGCTACGCAGGGTATGTGTGCCTGTTAGAATGTGTGTGTGTGTGTGTGTTATGCTGTCTGTCTGTGGTGAGGGAGCATGCCTTTTATTGTCTTTGTGAAGGTCACTTTATCGTCTGAGTCTCCCTGCATCTCTCTGCATGTACGGTGTTCGTTTTTCATTGTCTACTGACCTTCGCTCCAAAATAGTGTGATTGGGTGTTAATCTTCTGCACGTCTGCCTCTTATTGGTCCAGATGGAGGAGGAGGAGGAGGAGCGTCTGAGACAACCTCCCATTATCCAAGAGCCAGAGCCAGAGGAGGACCGGGAGTGCCACAGGGGTTCTCGAGAGCACCGGGACCGCAGAGGGGAGCGGGACAGAACGGAGGCCCGCTCACGCCCTGTCCAGTCCGACAATGAGGTGGAGGAGGGCGAGGAAGATGATTACGACGATGACAATAATCCTGACATAAAACCCTGCTTGAAACCCACTATGCGGCCCATCACAGCAGCACCTTCAGTGTCGTCAGCCAGTGGCAACGTATCTCCCAATACACCTGGGGAAGAGTCGCCCTGCGGCATCATCATTCCCCATGAGAACTCGCCCCCAGAGGCTCTACCTCAGGAGGAACACCGACCCAAAATTGGCCTGAGCCTCAAGCTAGGTGAGTCAGTAGCAAACATGTTTTGTAAGTGTATGTTGTAGAATATATCTCTGTAAAATTGCAATGTAACACTGAGTATGAGATTTTTACTAAAATATAACGTATCGTTCTGTCAAACATTAAAATGCAATTACAAAAAATACAATTGTCAAAGAAGAAAGAAATCCTTTAGACAGGCACAAAAAGACGTCAGATGCTAACAGAGTGCACGTTTTTGCATTTGTTCGTTGCCTGTGAAATACAACAAAATTTTGAGAAAATCTTCACCGTGCACTTTGAACTTAATTCTGAATAATAGCAGTCACTGAAAAGGATGAAGATGAGGCAGACGTTGTGTTGAACATGGAAGAAAATATAAATCAAAACTTACAAGTTGAACCTGTCTCCTCCAGGTGCCACAGGAAGCCCCAGTCAACCCAATGTAGGGAAGAGGAAGAAACTTCCTGTGGACAGTGTCTTCAACAAGTTTGATGACGAGGAAGCCGATGAGCAGCCCCGCAAAAGGAAGCTGGTCCCCCTGGACTATGATGATGACAAGAGCTTAGGAGTAGACGGTGCTGGACTGTCCAGCATCAAAGGCGCCAATGCAGAGGAGAAACGCAAACACATCAAGAGCCTGATTGAAAAAATTCCCACAGGGAAGCCTGAGCTGTTCTCCTATCCACTGGACTGGTCCATGGTAGACACGGTGAGGAAACATGATGTCAAAACACGTTTAAACAGTGTTTCCCAGCACATTTTCTCTTACAAAGTTGGCCTGAGGCAGTATTTGCAGTAGATGGCTTTTGTTTGAGATCACCGAGAGAAAGTAGCATGACTCTATAAAGACAGAAGCCATCCACCCACCTCCCCATCTTCTTGTGATTGCTGGTCTCAGTTGATGACATCTTTAGCATACGATGAATGGTAAATTTGCTTTGATCTCATGCCCTTTAGACGTTAATGGAGCGACGTGTTCGACCCTGGATCAATAAAAAGATCATTGAGTACATTGGAGAGGAAGAGGCGACATTGGTGGACTTTGTCTGCTCCAAGGTATTGATCACCATGGCTGTTTGATTTCGTTGTAACTCTGTGGAAATGAAACATGAAATGTCTGACATCTTTCTCTGTCTTCCCAGGTGATGGCCCACAGTACACCACAGACTATCTTAGATGATGTTGCTATGGTAAGGAACAAAAGATGAATTACTGTCCCGTTGGCTGTCATACACACACACACACACACACAAACAAATAATTCATGATAAACGCACAAGGTTATAGTAGCTCAGAAAGTGTATGTCAATAGTAAAAATGAAAAATGTGGATTTCAGATCCATTTTCTTTTTCTTATGAAATGAACAAGCGAAGCATGTAGTTGTTTACCGTCTGATTGCAGAGGAGCCTGACATTTTACATTACACAGACATTGTAATAGGTCACGCTTAGAGAATTAACATTTTTCCCACCTAACAGATTGAACATATTCTTTGCTCCTGCTCAGGTTCTTGATGAGGAAGCTGAAGTCTTCATAGTGAAGATGTGGAGGTTGCTCATTTATGAAACAGAGGCAAAGAAGATTGGACTGGTGAAATAAGTAAAAGAAGCATCGAATGAACAGCAACAGCTTTTTTTTTTATTTTTTATAATAGTATAGCACCGTTACTGGCACACCAAACAAATCATTCGCTCAAGACTGTTAATTGTGTCTTCTGCTACTTCTCACATTTGCACCCATCATTCATGTCATTTCTGTTTTTGTAATACTCAGGCAACATTTGCCTCACCTGTTTACAGGTGCTGACTGGGTCGGTGTGCTATATGTAAATACATCATTATTTGACTATGATGAAGTAATTCTTTGAAGAAGTTGCTGACACACAGGATCCTGATTGTATTGACAGGTAAGGTCAGTAAAATTAATTCTATAGTCATTTTCCGAGGGCCATTTAATTCAGGTCTCACCTTTTTGATTTGATAGTGCCGCAACACACATTTGGCGCAGAGAAGCTGCGGTGTTACTGTCGGTGATCAATTCAACATTTATCAGTCTCGCCATATGAGGTCAGGTCTGGCTTGGAGTTGGTGAATGAGGTTGGTTAGGTGGACACACTTAACGGTGTGCATAGCTACAACAGAGGATGTGATGTTTTTTACAAGGTTATTTATTCAGGTTTTTGGACAAAACTCAGTTTTCTTTGTCAAGTTAACATGTTTCTCTTGTTCCTCGTCACATTCCTGATCAATGTGTTGGCATGTTCTTGTCTCTAACATCTGAAAGCAGACAGTTATTTGAAATGACTGACATAACCTAGAAAATGCCCTTGCAGCTATAAAAGCACACATCATGACCACTATAGGAAACTGTAGCTGTGTTAACTGGTGGGAGAGGGGATTTGTTGTGAAAAATACTCTCCAATAGTTTTTGTACTCGTGAACATTTGAATAAACTTGGATTTTTTTTATACTGGTGTGTGAACCAACATTTGATCCCTACCCAATGTTTTCATTCAAAAATCTACTGGGCTTTGATATTTGATCTGTAACTTAACTCAAAGGTAAACATCTGAAATAACGCTTTCTAAACCACATTAAGACATCTAATGTTGCAATGGTCCATCCATCTATTATCTACATGCTCATCCATGTCAGGGTCACACTGGATCCTGACAAACTACCAAGTTCCGTTGTAGTTTGGATGTGAGCCCACAACTTTCTGGCTGTGAGGCAACAGTGCTACCCTTCAAGCCACTGTGTCTCCTGTACTATGTGGGGTAATGTGTTCACCTAATGAATTTTTAAGGCCTTTTGATTCATGTAATAAATCAGTAGTACCTGTTCTACCTGTTAAATACTTGAATTAGTTTCCTATTTGTTATAGAGCTGCTTCCAGATTTTTATATGGATCAGTTTCTGAACATCTCTGCACTCTGTGACCATTGGTATATAAAAAGGCACATAAAAAGATAATGAATTTTAAGGACATATTCAAACCACCGTTTCTGCACACATACAGAACCCGGTATTGACCGATGATACTGTCAGCTCTGGGTTGACAACAATCCTGTGTAACAATTTGGAAGGACAACATCTTTACAAATTGTCACAAAGGATTGTTGTACAAATTAAATTAATTCACACCTGGTAGCCAGCCCTAATACAAGTTGATTACGCATATGATTTTGTATTCAAGGAATTAATTAAAATCTACAGCTCTTCGTGCTAGTGAGTGCCTTATATTACATCTGGTCAAGTGATAATTTCCCCCTCTGAAATCCATTCATCTCAGCCCCACACACTGACAAGGATGCGTTGAGATCAAAACTTCCAGGTCTTTATTGATGTCATGTGAGCTAAACAAGAGCAAAAGTCTTTCCAGTAAAAACTTCGAAACTGGAAGAGAAACGGCACAAGAAGTCACTGGCCGGTGTCAAGACAGATGAGCACTTATCTTTCCCCTTTATCAATCACATCCAGTGAAGAAAGAGGTGAAGCGCCATTATTACTGGGGCTACTGGGCTCTTAGCAACAGGTAAGTGAAGGCCACTTCTTAAGAAACAGTTTTCATTGCTTTGTAGAACAATTTACCCAATCTGGCTGTTAGAGACTGGCAATTTAACTTCCATACTTTCCTTATCAGTTAAAAGAAGTCAGCGTTGTGTACCACCATCCTCCAAAATAAACCTTGCTAGTAAACAAATTGGGATGTTTTCCAATGAATTTTCAGTTTGTAACATTAGCATCTGCTGGACTAAGTGACTGCAGCAAAGTCTGTCCACATTTCTCTCCATTTTCCCACCAGCTTTCTCCCGAGAACTGACTTTAATCCTCTGCTTTGGCCTCCATTTCCTCGGCGTCATCATCTCCGTCTACCTCAGCATTCTCCCTCTCTAGCCTCTCCAGCTGCCGTGCAAGCTCCGTCTCATCCGTGTCTGTCACCACCTTAGGCTGAGGCACAGAGTCTTAAGTTTAGTCATTTGTAAAAAAAAACAGGAAAACAACAAAAAAAAAAACACTGAAATTTCCCCCAATACTCATGCTTTGATTTAGGTAATTGTTCCTTAACAATACTTAGATTTCAGTGAAACAAGAAGTTCACTTGATTGTCAGTTGCTGTCATTTAATAAAAAGAAAACATGTCATTGTCATCACAGTCAGAACACTGTTCATGTCAAGAAACTGGATATATTGTCCACTTCAGGATAGATGCATTTCAGTCTCTACTATACTGCTGCTTTCCCCCTTTTCTATCTACATGCTACATCCATCCCAGTCATGCGCACGTGTACTCACAGCTAACTCAACGTCAACAACCCCACGGCGAAGAGAAGAATAACAGTTAGGCAAAGCAAAAGCGATCTTAGATGCAAACGCAGTATAAGAAAGCATGAAAGCAGATTCATGCTTTAAAACGGAACATGTGTAAACCAGCTCTCCGTTAACTAGTGAAAATAAAGCAGCATTTGAAGTTTTGAAGCAGAAACTTCATACTGAGGTGTGCGTGTGTACGCCCTCACCCATCTGCCCTCTGTACAGGAGAGCAAAGAAATATGCTGAGAGCAGGAATGTCTTATGGATTGTCCTTTCATTTGAAACTTATATTATTCATTGTATATTATAAATATACATGTGAATGTTGTTTTATATTTCTTTATAATATTTATTTTGCAGCAGGAGACGCCCGATATATGGCAAGTGGAAAGATTAGACAGAATTTTCAGGTTCATTCACGTAATGCAGTTATCTAGAACGTGCAACAAATCTACAGTGCAAGTACAAATTACACAAGTAATTTATAGTACAAGGCCAGAGAAACTACGTGGTCATGACATAAGGCTTTTGAATAAGTGCAGAAATAATAGAGCTCACCTCCATTTGGATGTTAAAGACACCCCTCTTTTCCTCAATCTTCTCCTTGATGGCAGCCATGGCCTGGTTGAGGACAGACAGGCCCTCTGTGCGCTCCAGGGTGGTTGTGGTCATCACATAACGTGGGGGGGCAATCAGATTTATCTACCATGCAGAAGAATACAGTGTTAAAGTGAGAACTAACAGGCACAAACCTATCACAGTTACACTTTTGGAAACATTGAGTGTTGACTATTTACACGATCCCTTCTGGGAACAACACAATTTGATATTGACCATGGGAGCTGTGAGGTTGTTGGGTGCCATTGCTCCTGGAAGAAGTTTCCCCAAAAATTGTACAGGCCTGGCGGGCCGCCAAGCCAATCAGGAGTGTTAGGAGGCATGAATGAGGTGACGTTCAACCGTCAGGTTACAGTTGGATCTGAACATGTTTTTACTTTCTCGACATTCCAAAACCAAGTGGTGTGATTAAAAGAAAAGAATACCACGGCCTTACATGGCTGAGGGGACAATTTTCAGGTGACGGATGAAAGCAGAGTTATTTCACCATTCACTGTGTGTCAGCGCCAGAGAGGCTGTAGAGAGCATTTTACCTTGATCGGCATGGCCTCTGTGGAGCACTTCAACCCGGCCCTCAGAGCATCCTTCACTGCATCAATCCCCTCGTAACCATAGCACGCCACCTCAATGTCTGCAGATAGGACGGACAGACGGACGGACAGAACATTAAGTAATGTCCTGATCATTATACTTCATGTGGAATAATTAATGGTGGACTTTGACGTCAATAGTTATGGTACATTCCTATTAAAACAGGGAGGCGGCCTCTTACCGGCTCTGATTTTAACGGCCTGTGGAGTGAGTCGCCGGTTGATGTTATCAATCAGCACAGCCCTCTCCTCCTCTGTTAGGTCCAACCCGTCCAGGATGGAGGGATCTCTGTGAGAGAGACAAAAGCAGGATCAGGGAAGGCAGCTCACCCCATCATAATAGCTACAGTGTGATGACTCACACAGGAACTATCTGAACAGGCAGAGCTGAGTGAGTGTTTATTTGGCTTGGCCTCACTCTCACAGTGGCATAAATGGGCACTTACGATACAGCCTGCTTGAAGGCATCATAAGCGCCATATCCTGGCCGCTTGTACTTCTCATCAAAGACCCAGGCGGTGCGTTGGTACAAACTCTCTAACTGCTCGTCCTTGCTGTAATCCAGCACCTCTGCCACGTGTCGCAAGATGCTGTAAACCTGAAACAAGGCCCGGCATTAGGTCATTCAAAAAACACGAAAAATAAATGAAATATAGGGTTAAACATCACAAAAATGGTAGCAAAACTTTGGTCCACTTACAGTTTTAGATTTGGTGAATTTATCTTCGCATTTGATGGCCTCTTCGGGTGAAACTCTTCTTTTTGATAAATCAATGTATCCTGGGGAGGAAAAGTCAAATATTTAGTCGTAACATAATTAAATTCCCAGATGTTGTATAATTAAACAGTTGTTATATCTTAATTTCATGGTTCAGTGTTCATGGTGCTTTTACAAAATGTGAAATTTAAGACATTTTTCATTAGCCTCATTTTCCTTTAGTATATTTTGGCTTTTTGCTTATTGTTGCGTTTCTCAAAAATACAGTCGATATCAGAAACTTTTCCTGAATAGTGTGCGTGTGTGAGAGGGGCTCTCTAATTTATCTGCCTGTACACTTACCCTTCTCTTTGTCTACTCGGATGACCACCACACACTCGTTGCGGCCGATGCGGATGAGCTTGTTGATGGAGCGAATACGTCGACGTGACAGCTCGCTCAAGAGGATCATGCCCTCGATGTTGTTGTACTCCAAGAGGCTGACGTACGCTCCCATCTCGGCAATGGACCGCACATTCACCATCACTACATCGTCCACCTCTGGGAACCGATGCTGGTAAAATCGACAGCTGAGCCCCGGCATCGCTGAACAGAGACCGAGAGATGTGGGTCATTAAAGGCTCAGAGCACTATTGCTGTCAAAGTCCACCCTTAAATGCACTTAAACCCTACATGGGCAGATGACTAGATGTGTCTCAATTAAAAGGCTTCGACAAACATGCAAGACAAATGCAGCCAGCTGGATGAAACCTGGTGTGGCCTTTGCAGCCCTCAGCGAACCAGGATGCTCTCCATTAAACAGCCCATACATGATGATGGTTTTAGGTCACACACTGATTAATGCTGTATATCATGTCAACTAATATAGGAAACAAACCTCACTGTATGATGGGAATCCCAATCTTGATAAGAGGATTGAATATTTTGTGACACATGGCAACACAGGAAAACTGATATGTTCACGTGTTGATGTAATTTTTTTTGATGATGTCTCCAAAGTTTTGGGGAAGGAAGAGCACAATCTATGTCATGTGGTGCTACATTTAGTCAGTCAATAAAGTTTCTGATGAAGGCCAGGAGATTACAACATTACCAGTTGTGTTTGTTTCACACTTGCAAGTGTTCTTATTTCGCAATTTACAGAGACGTAACTTTATCCACTCTGAGAAATGTTGTCTGTAAACTAGACAACCTAACTGGAGCAGTCAGATTCTGTTGAGCCATCAGGGTGCTGAGGGTGACCCAACTTGTCTTGATCAGATCGTCCAGAGGGTTGGGAAGCACTCCTGGACAGGCTGCAGTGATGACACTCACCTCCTATGACACTATTACATTGGAATAACTTCACTATGAGACCATATAGTTGACCGTTCCAACTCAACAGATGTCACCTTACAACGTCAACAAGAAGTGCTGTGGGCTTGAATTCCTGCACCTAGGAGCCTGTCTAGAGCACCTTTACTGCCATGATCACAGTGACAACGCACTTCAGGCTATTTTAGGGTGTCATTTGCTTTATAAGGGGTGAAATGATTGAGCATGGCTTGGAAAATGTCGCCAATGAGGATGAATTAGTAAAAGATGGGCCAAGAACATGGAATTTCAAAAACAGTGCACGGGGTGATGCAATACAACCAAAGCAACAGCCCCCTTGTACAGCTTTAAGAAGAAGGACCGACGGAAAAAAAACTCCACAGACTGTTAGATATGACTATTATAAATGAGTATTACATATGACCGTTAGATACTGCCATTGACTGTAGATGGGGCAGATTATTGATAATAAAAGATAACTTAAAAACAGCTTCTTACGTTTCTTTAGCGGCCAGGCTAATCAGCGGTTCCTAAACTCATGCGGCACATGTACCGATACTGTGGCTAGCTAGCTAGCCACCTAGCATCCCCGTCCATTAAAACACTCCCCGGCAAACAGATGCTTAAGGGAAAACCACTCACCTGCGTCATATAGTTACAAAACGACCCACTGGAATGCTGTGGATTTGAAATGTTTAAATGTCCGCTTTTGTTTTCTTTTATGTTTTTAAAGGAAAAAATCTGGCCCAGCTAGCTCAAATTCATGGGTGCGCTAATTTCTCGACCCGGAAAGGATCATGGAAGCGTTTGGGTTCGCGCATGAGCAGAACGCGTTTATTCGGAAACCAGTGCGAGTCACATGACCGTAGGCCACCTGATCACTACAGAGACGATCACGACCGACAGCTCGATCTGCGATTAAATCCTCCACGCAGAAGAACTATTATTCTGTGCGACCTATTCAGAGTGACACGTCGAGATCAAAGCTACGTTTCAGAACTAATTTGACGAAAGGGAACCGAAGATCAGACCGCAGGCAGCCGAAGGACAAGAAGATGTCCGGGAAAGACAGGATCGACATATTCCCCTCCAGAATGTAAGCTGCTTTTTTGCTACTTGCTAATCTAGTGTAGCTACATATACAATATATAAAATGAATGACTTCCTGTTCAACTTTGTGGAAATTGGATTTTAAATTACTAGATGTAATGAATGCATTGTTCTGAATTGTGACTGGGTCATTTTGAGTAATGTCAGGAGCAGCTGTTTAAAAGGGGAACAGTTTTGTCATGTGATCTTTACAACATGATCAAAGTATGAGCTGTCAGAGTTTGCTGGTGTATTCGGGTTTACTGGGATGGTGCATGAATTTTGGTCCTCAGCCTGACTTAGTCTGCTGTTAGGTGGAGTCACCTTTTAAGTGTAATCGCTGTACTGATGTATGGATTCAATCATGCCTGCCTGTGGTTGTGTGTCTTTGTGTGTAATTGCAGGGCTCAGACCATCATGAAGGCCAGGCTGAAGGGGGCACAGACTGGCCGCAACCTGCTGAAGAAGAAATCTGATGCACTCTCCATGCGCTTCCGCCAGATTCTGCGCAAAATTATTGAAGTCAGTTGAAACATACTGATAGTAATTGATTCAATTCTTCATACAGTAACTGTTGGTGCACTAAATGTGGACTTTACCCTCTCATCTCTGCCCCAGACTAAGACCAAAATGGGAGAAGTGATGAGGGAGGCCGCCTTCTCTTTAGCTGAAGCCAAATTTGCTGCTGGAGACTTTAGGTAAAGGACAGTGTGATGTCATATTATTAGTGCTATCGACCCAAGAGTTGGACTGGAAGATTTGAGACATGGGCACCTCCTTCAAAAGTCACCGAATAACAGGCCCATACAATAAGTGAGATGGTAGCAGCCCAGTCTTGTTTCCTTGCTCTAGAAAAAGTCTTTAATTAGGTCACTGAGCGAGTGACAACGTGATTTATTTCGAGATGAGTCATTATTAACTACACAAATCATGCCTCTAATCACAATGTAAATATTTGATTGTCTGACAGCCCTTATTTAGTGATACTTTCAATCCTTACTATTAAAAACTATTACTATTGAAAACAAACTAGGTTTGTCAGATGATTAAAATTTTTATTGCAAAAATTCATGTATCTAATCCAAAATTGAAGCAGCTGGATACAGAAGAACACAGTTGTGCATTTTACATTTGGCACAGTGGCAGCACCTCTGCAGCTCATACCATCTGTACTTCTCTCAACAGCACAACTATAATCCAGAATGTCAACAAAGCCCAGGTGAAGGTCCGAGCCAAGAAAGACAATGTGGCAGGTTAGCCTAAAAACTGTTTTTAGCTTACTTTTAGAGCCACTGCGGAGTGCTCACACGGGGTCCCTCATGTTTCTTTTTCTTCCCTCTTCAGGTGTCACCCTACCGGTTTTTGAGCACTATCAAGAAGGCGGGGACAGTAAGTGGTGTCTCACTTAGTGATGTCACGTTTGGACATGTGGTTCTTGTGATCAGTGGCTAACAGATGACGCTGTGTCCTCTTGCTTTTGTCAGGTTATGAACTAACTGGTCTGGCCCGTGGAGGAGAGCAGCTATCTAGATTGAAGAGGAACTACGCCCGAGCTGTCGAGCTGCTTGTGGAGTTGGCCTCCTTGCAGGTAGGGGGTGGTGCTGTTACAAATGTGTTAAACTGAATTGGGAATATTAGTATCATTAGAGTGCACGTTGTATTGGTTAAAAAAAATGTCATTCACTTTGTCTTTGCAGACATCTTTTGTGACTTTGGATGAAGCCATAAAGATTACTAACCGCCGTGTTAATGCCATCGAACATGGTAAATTTACGCGTCCGTTTTCTGAAATGACAAATTCTACACAGCTGGAGCCTAACGTGCATGTCTCCTGATTTGCAGTGATCATCCCTCGGATTGACCGAACTCTTACCTACATCATAACTGAGCTGGATGAGAGAGAAAGAGAGGAGTTCTACAGGTGAAAATTCTCCAACTGAATGTGTTATAAATAACTAATTTGTCCAATTAAATTTTGCATGAACATGTATGTGTTTTGCCCCAGTGCCTTTCTTCATGGCTGAGGAAATAAATGCTGATTATTATTATGGCTCATTTTTTGTCTCCTCTCTATCAGGCTGAAGAAGATTCAAGAGAAAAAGAAGCAGCTGCGGGAGAGGACTGAGCTTGAGATAGCAGCTCGCTTGGCTGCACTCGGTCCCATCTCAGAGCCGGCTAACATGCTGACAGAGGAGACGGATGAAGACCTCTTGTTTGAGTGATGCACTCTTCAGGATGTGTCACCCACTTTACACATCATCCTATTTATTCCGTGCCTCTCTAGGCCAAGTCTTTACCTTCTTGTGCAAATGATAAAACAGTTTTTTGTGTGTGTTTGTACACGTCTGTGATGATTTGTTATGGTTTCTTAGTATCGGAAGGTGTTTCCAGACAACATTTAGTTATGCTCACACATACCTAAATGCATACAATGCAACTGGATGATATTTAAATTTCTTCCCAACATTTAGAAACATTGCAGTTGCATGCTGTAAAACTGTACAGTGACAAAGATGGTTAGAGATTTCAAGTGTGTGAGTTTGTGTTGTGGAGGCCCATCACGATGCTGACCTCTTACCTTGGGGTTGTTACCTCATGTGAACACATTTAACATTGCACCGCAACCCCCAAAGTGATACTGCTATAAATCATTAGTGTGCAAGTCAATAAGTCCTAACGATTAAATAAAGCTGTTGTCGATATTCAACCACTGTCTTGTTTTCTTGTTTAGGTTAAAGTTTTACATGTGGCCATGAGCCACATGGATTGATCCATTAATGCGAGAGCTTGATGGATCCAAAATGTGCTCCATATGTGATTTGATAATATTGTAATAGATAGATCAGGACTGCTGATATCAAACTCCCTTCCTGGCTTGTGATGGAAAGCTGCTTGTTTAGAGAGGGGCTTTTTACAACAGAATTTATATGAATTAATTATTACAAACCAAGGCGGTTTAGATTTCTACCTCAGCAGTTGGTTGGTTTGTTATCTTATTTCTCAAAAATTAAAGCGAAATTCTAGCAATTAAAAAAAATGTCATGATTTCCAGATCATTTATGTTAGAAACACACTTTTTTTTAAGTTGGACCATCCTGACGATATTTGGGTTTACTTACCTGGTTATCTGAGGCTTTTCTGACTCCTCTGCCCTAACTGGAAAAGCCTGAGCTGACCACAGTGGTTGAAAGGATCTCTTCCGGTCTTTTCCTTTATTGAAGTAACGCTTAGGAAAGGTTGACAACCCTGAAAGAAAACACAAACAATCAGCAGTTCTGCTGTGCTGGTAAACAAACACATGACTGTGTGCTACTTGTCCTTTACCTGTCACTGCATCTATTGGGTATGTGGTCCTTCAACCTGCGCGCTAAACTTGATCTTAGCACATCACCGCCACCTACTGGACTGGTTGGTGGTCCAGGGGAATGGCACGAAACAAAAATAAAGTCTCTCGCCCAAAAGGCCAAAACTATATCCACGTTTTCTTAGAGGAGCAATGACATCACTCAGCTGATGATGTCATCCCCCCACTCTTGCTTCTTCCTCTTCCTCCTCTCTCGCACTGGTGGCCGGCACAAAACAGCTTATTGGTGCATTGCTGCCACCCACTGGAATAAAATATGGATCAGGATTCCAGCAGTAACAAAGTTAAATCAACACCTCAAAGATAATGCCTGTAGGCCTTTGAACAGACTAATTATGGAACCCTGTGCTCTTACTCCACCAAGATAGGAGCTATGCATGCCACAATAAAAAATTAACATATATTCTGTGTTATGCTGCAATGATCATATTTATCAAAGTGTGGCTATAATTATTATTGTAAAATATAATAATTTTAAAAAAAAATCTTACCCTTTTCAAAAAAATATATTTTTTGCCTTTGTTAGATGTAAAACAGCAATGTGAATAAAACAGTAAATTCATCACATGAATCACATGATCGCACTAAGAACAATTGGCCCTGGATCAAGATTAAAAAAACAAAATCAAAAACAAAACAAAAAACAACTACTAAATACTATTGTTCATATGATTGTTCTTTTCTCTTGAGGCCAGCATTTTAAAACGAGACAACTTTTGTGCATTGGTGGAGGGGTGCACACCAATGACAAGTGTGGAAACCACACAAAATTATGGAAGAATTTCCTCATTGAAATGAATACAAAAAGTTTGTCAAAATACACCAATGCAGATAAGTATTTAATGATTTTATTCACACATTTCCAGAATTGTGCTGAAGTACTCAGCAAAGTGGAAATTACATATTTTGTTTGGATTACACTGATATGATGCAATTTGACAATGTTAACCAAAGAAAACAGAGCAATCTCAGCAGTTCTTTGCAGCACAATATACCGATAGTAAATGATCAACTAGAGACCAATCAAGAAATTTGAGGTTTTTAATCACAGTGCAGATTTTAAAACAAGAGACAACACAAAATAATACTGAAACTGGTGTAAAGGAAGAACCACTAAACCCAACAGGTTACGACAGATTTCTCTTTGGTGTTTCTGAATGAACACTGTCAATACTCTAGCCAATCGAGAGCTTCTCTTCTGTTTGGTGTATATTTGCATCATCAGTGAGCCACGCACGTTCCCAGTTGAGTGTATTGCTTTGGCCGTCACATCCACAAAATGTAACAGTAAAATATTTTACCTTTTTGTCTAGAAAAATATATTTACAATTATAAATAACTATTAAGAATAGAAATGTTTCTATTTTTGAAATGACTTTGGATAAAACTGTGAGATTAAAATCCTTCACAAAATATACAGGAAAAACATCAGTCATGAGGACAAACATCAACATAAAGAAACGTAAGAAACTTGAGTCCATCCCTGCAACATATGTAATGATTATCCCCAACCCCTACAAATGAGGAAGAGGTTTTTCAAAGTTAAACTCCATCATTTTCCTTTTCAACCATAACTCCTGGAACTTTTTTGCCTTTCTATGAAGCTCTTTCTGTGGCTCCCAGAGGTAAGATCCTGAGAACTAGCACAGCCAGGATGTGGGCACCCACTGTGGCTCAGTGTCCAGCTTATCGATCAGCCTGTACAGCTCATGGAAAGTAGTGTCCGGATCCATGTTCACAATGCTTATGTCAAACAAGTGGCCAAAATTCTGTTCCATCTCACGGGCTTTTTCAATTACGTCCTTCAGATCCTCGGGCTATACACAGAAATGAGAGAGTTGATTTTCTGAATGTGACTGTGTTTCTGGATGGACTTTTATATTGGGCACATGATTGAAAAGCAAGAAGTTTTAGCTTTGATACACTCTATGGTCATTGGGCATTGTTAGCAAACTGTGATTTGATAACAAAACTACAAAACACATTAACAAAACACAAAACAATGGGTACCTTTGGTGACTTTCCCTCTGTGGCCAGCAGGGAGCGTAATCGGTCTTGAGAAGGAGGCGCGATGAAGATGATATAGGGCTTGAGGTTGGCTGACCTTAAAACCTGCAGTGACTGTCACAAGGGAAGAACACAGAGGTACATGAACATTAAGTGGAAGGAAAGAAAATGTAACAATAATAAAATCTTCACTGACTCCGATGTGCGTGTTCAGTTATCAATAGTGCCACTAATTGTAATTTGCTCCGAGCTCTTTCAGTAACATTACACTTGAAGGGTTAAGCTATGAACTGTCCAGACAATAACAAAGAGAAGGTGCCCTACTCTGGTGTGGAGGCAGAGAACACAGATGCGTCCTGAGTTGATGACGTGGCGGACTGAATCCGTGCTGGTGCCGTACAAGTTCTTCTCATATTCCCCTGACTCGACAAATTTCCCTGCTGCCAAGTCCGCTTCAAAGGCAGAACGACTTACAAAATGGTACTCTCGCCCATTTTGCTCATGTATCCTTGGATTCCTAGTTGTGTCTGAGTCGTAGAAAGAAAGGGGTAAACAAAGTTAATCTTGATCCAATCCTTCAACCCATTACACCAGGTATGCAAGTTGTAAGTTAAGATTTTCTAGTGCAACATTGGAAAGCTGAGCATAATATTCAATCAAAGTTGACGTTATTTTAACCAAAATGCCCAGATTACTTCAACTCAAACTCCACCGTCTGTGATCTCACTAAAAAGTCCTTTCTTGCAGTCATTAATACAAGCTAAAATAATTACGTCATCCATATCTTTCAAATAAGAGTCTAATTTTAGATCATGATCAATGTTGTTACCTTTATGTCCTGGTATTAATGTTATACCCTTGTGTGTGGTTAGTACTAAGTCATGTCAAGGACACATTTCTGTTACACCATGACAGAAAGTAAAGCTTCTAGAATCCTGAAATCAATAAACTAGTCTCAATAAAAAATCTATGATGGCTGACTAATTGACATTATCATCTCGTATTGTATTGACACAGAATCAACTTACGTGGAACAGCCACAGCAAACTTGTCCGGTTCAAAGGAAAGAATTTTCCGGCGCACCTCATCCTGACCGCTGTTTGGAGGGCCAACCAAAGCTATGGGACGTTTACGATTGGCTGGCTGGTGATAGAGCGCCATCTCCTCATAGGTCAGGATATCATCGGAGTCTAACAAGACAATTTATGAGGCGTTTATGACCTACTGAAGTAGGTGTGTGCCACCTTAAAAGTAGAAGCAGATGAATAAGCTTTTAAGCTGTTTTTGACAGACATACAAACGTCTTACCAGTATTTCTGCTGAAATTAGAGACGTTCTTCTTTCTCTGCTTCTTGTTCTTCTTTAAATACCAATGCTTCCCTGACATAGTTGAAAAGAAGGTATGTTTTAATTTCACGTTCTGACAATCATTTATTCACAAATTATATTATAATGCAAATAATATATACAGTATTTGTGTGTGTTTTTCAAAATTATTCTCTTACCTTGCTGCTCTCTACTCCTGTCTGTTAGTGTTTTCTTTAAGGTCTCTCTCTGGTGCTGGAAGCTTTTCCCTGGCAAAGAGAAATGAGGTTACTGAGTTATGGGACACTGTAAACATTCAAATCCTGTATATTGTACATTTTCAAAAGGCTATATTTAGAGAAAAACATTTAAACATCTAGTTCAATAAAACAGAAAATATTTTTTTCTTTTTCAAGAGGCCCAGGTAAAAGAATGACCCCAAATGAATCTTGGATGCTTCTTTTAATCTGCCCGACATAGCAGATGGTCACAAGGCACCTAACTAGTGCTGTGCTGACTAGTGTTAGTCAGGACGGCTTTTACCTGCAGTGTGAAGTATCTCCATGTAATATAAGGAGAGGAGTTTCTTGCCTTTTCATGTGCAGGATATAAGCGTTGGTAAATATTTACAATACTTGCCACTTAAATATATTTGAATATGACATGTTATATGTATGCAAAACATGCACAGTACATGTACCAGTGTGTCAAGTATGTGATAATCAAGTAGCATAAAAAACACAACGTACAAATTTAACGATGTACTGTATATGCTTTTTCTATACATGTGTGAGAAAAAGTATGTCCTGGCAGTTTTATTTGCTTATTTGCAATGCCACAAATTGATGTTCAACTCTGGTGTCATCCCTACCTGGAATTAAGCCAGCAAGTGGTTGACTGTCCTCATCACCATCCCTATAGGCTTGCCACCAGTTTGGGTCATCTTGGCTGATAACATGGAGGATGTCCCCTTTCTGGAAGGACAGGCCCAGTTCCCGACACGGCACAAAGGGGTCATCGGAAGGGTCATAGTCAAAGTAGGCCCGCACATGCATCTGAGGACAAAGGCGCTTTATAAAGTCAAGGTTGGTGTTGCATGCATACAGACATGCAATCCTGCACACAAACACTGATCAGTAAAGACTTACCACTGTCTGTCTGTGTGGGGTGGGTTTAGTCTGTGAACTTGGGATGAGGAGAAAGGTCAAAGTGCCGTGCATATTTTGCTGAGAGAAGAGAAGAGAAGACAGTGATTAGTGACATTCAAGCTCACAGAAAACTGCTTGACTTCACCATGAAGCACTAAACAAAAAAACATGCAAATGTTTGTTGTCACTTACACATTTAAAAGGGACACATTATGCTCAATATTAGCAACATAGTATAGTTCCATGTTTTTGCAAATAGAGCTTGTGAAGTTTGTTCACAGAAAAGTTTGCTTTGAGCAAGCTGTTCGGGTGGGTGGGGCAGTATGCAAACAGTATGCAAATGAGCCACTGGTCCGATTGCTTTGCTCACATACCACACAAACGGCCAGCTGCTGCTTAGCCATCCGATAGCAGCTTCCTTCGTGTCTTTTGCCACAGCACAATATGTTCCCTTTAGAATGAATGTATAATGATGTATGACAACTACTAAACTCTATTATGAATCCAAACATTTGGATGAGATTACAATTTTGAACATTTCGTTTTGAAGTAAAATAGGTTTTCTTGGTATCTACGGAGTTTAAAATAATTAATAATGTATAGAAAAGGACTAGGAAACCGGCTAAAAATGTTAAGTCTAAAACAATTACTGTTCCTCTAAAGCACCCATGGGAATTTTTGACCCCATTTTGATAATCATTGCACTTCACCAGCAAGTCGTGGACATCATTGACATTTCTCCCACGAATAGAAATCCCATTGATCTCCAGGATCTCATCTCCCTCGCTGAGGAGACCACTCCGTTCTGCAGCACCACCTTTCACCACACGACTCACCACCACGCTGTCCATGTCATTACGCACTGTCGCACCCTGATGACATAAATACAATTCATATATGCTAGAGTTGACCTTCCAAAACAACAGTCAGAATGAATAATTCATATGTACATTTGAAATAAACACTTCTAAACAGAACAGATAACGTTCTCTGAAATTACACTGAACAAACACAGATCTAAAACTGACATGTGAAACACAGGCTGACAGGTATTTTGCTGTCCGGATGCATTTAGTTTATGACATTGACACACACACAGGTGATAAATATGAGTGGTGACAGGTCAAGGTTTTCTCTGAAAGTATACACAAAGGGCAACATTTATGGGTGTTGAACCTGTACTGGCTATTAGGTTATCGCTCACAACACGAGAAAGCTCAGAAATAAGCTCAGTTGTTACAGTTAATAAATCATAGCAAAAAATAACACGCCTGGAGGAAGAACTTGACACACGCATAGAAGACGATTGTAATGTAGTATGGCGTATGCAAGCACTAATGATATGCTTAAAAAGCTTACAAGTGGGCCTCTTACCAATGGAGTGTCACGGGCCTTCTCCAACCGTACCAGTTTTACTGTTTCACCGAGGTATTGAGTTACATTTTCCACCTCTGCCATTTCCTGCATTGCCACACTGTCATGGGCCTGCATCAGTGCCTGCCACATAGAATAACACACGTACACATGTACACACAAACAGTATGCACATACAGATATTGCACATCACAACACATAGAAGACAAAAACACGTAGACAAGAATAATGGAGGAGGCAGAGTTAAGTGATTATAATGGTTGAATGGCTTCTTATTATGTTGATGCTGTTTTCATCTTCTATTGATGCTACTGTTGGATCGTAAATCAAAGTATAAGTGCTGTTGTAGCCCAACTGTGCATGATTTGCAGTGTGATGCACATTCATTAAATGGTAAGTCCTTGAAGGTGACATTGAAAATGAGGGGTCATGCTAAAAAAATTCTGTTTCTTAAACATGGACCTGCTACCACAAACCAACCTACCACCCATCTCTTTAATGAGAACAGTCAGCAAACCCTCTTTTAAGACAGAAATAATATAAGAATTACTCCTTCACTTCATTTAATTTGACAGACACTCAACTCTCCACAAATAATAGCCATCAGCCCAAGTTAGTTTCCTCTATCCTGCAAGGGGGTAGACTTGAGAGAGCAACGAGCGGGCTAATCTTTGGCATACAGACAATCTGTCTTAATCTCCCCATCTTTTAGGTTCTGAATCCACACTTGTGGACACTGTGGCCTTAAACAGGGAAAAGAAGCAAAATGGAGGGAGCCCCTATCCATCTCAGATATGTGACACTCTACACTATACTCATAGAAACTCTATATAGAGCCAGTCTCCTCCTCTACGCTGTAGAGTAAGCATAGATAATCTGCTCTCACACTCTGCTTTTACGGAGGCTCCCATCACACAAACTCTGTCGCCTAATTGGATCCAACTCTGTGGATGTGTTAATGGGCCTACAGAGGATTGGCAATTCACTTGGTCACATGGGTGAAACACTAGACCTTTAAGGTTCCCATGTCAAGAACCTTGACCGCAAATTCACACCATTATCGACTGTCAAGAGTTTTCTCCCCTCACTCTCTAACAGAGGATGACACAACAATCAGCTATTGGGAATCCATGACTGATGATTTTAACAAGCTGCTGGCACACACACCAGAGCTTTAAGAGTACGCAGTATAATCTGGAATCACATTATGACACACAAAGTAATTGCACATTTGCTAAATTTTACAAAGTCAAGTTTGTTTTTTCCACTGCACATTGAGGTTTCACATGTTCTAGCCAATAAAACCTTTTCGGATGCACTTCGATACACACCCTCATAACTTTCAGCTGTGCCCCCAGCAACCTCGGCAAAGGATCTCGTACTCTGTGTTATCAAACATCTGCTTAAGAGTGCTTGAGCAAAGAACCCTGTCAGCTCACAGGACACGGTAATATGACCTTATAACATGTGTGGTGGAGTCTCTTCTCTGTCATTCTTTTGTATATAAGGCAAGCGTGACACCAGTGTGACAAACAGAGACTGTCTGTCAGCAAGTGTCCTCCTGACATTCTCTCAAACAATGTATCGACTGTTCCTGACCTTGACCTCTGACGTGCAGTGGAAAATGGCACAAAATGGGGAAAACTATGGTGATCAAGAGTAAGAAATATCATACAACGTTACATAATAATGTTATTCGCATTTCTATTGCTGGTTGAGGTGACGTTTGAACACAATTTGACTTACATGGAGAAAGGGTTGTCACATCTGTGTGGTGAGAGGCAAAAATAATACAAATTGTACATGCAATGGTTTTAGACCGGCCAATCAGAATTCCCAATCCAGAGTTTTACCCTGATTCTATGTAAACAAACATTGTGACCATGCCAAGCATGAGATTTGGTAGAATTTGGGGATTCAGTTTGTACATGCTGGGAGGGCTACCTTAAAAGCAAAATTAGCAATTAGCAGAAAAGGCAACCAAAAGTTTCTTTGCATTACAGACCACAGCAATCTTTTCTGTCAATATGTGTTGTATAATTCTACAATGAGCCTTGTTCATATAATATAGAAAAAATGTTCCAAAAAAATGGCCCTCTTGTCTGTCAGGTCAGTATGAAGGTTTTTTCAAACCCACGGTGCAACCTGACAGGTGTCAGTTTTTCCATCTTTAATATCTGACCTGAAGATGAGGGTTGGTGAGCAGAGTGCTGAGCTCTAAACCCTCCCTGTGCTGACTGGACCGCAGAATCCTCTGTACCTGATAAGAAACACAGATAGGTTTAAGTCGTTTTAAATAATTTATATAAGATCTCAAGTGGAAAAAGGTCTCGTACCACTCCTAAATCTATAATAAAGGAAAACACCTACATTTTTAAACTGTTGCCAAATTCAAATTAATGTCACATGTTTATTTAAAGTAAATTCATAAATAAACCGAGCCACAAGTCACAAGAACGCAAGTCATCCAAATCATCAAAACATGTGTGCCTGAGTCATACCTGTGTGTTCTTACAATAGGTCCTTCAAATTGAGTTCCATTCTTTTTGTTTAGACAACAACATAGTCACAAGAGACAGCATATTCTCATGTAGCCCTGTACAACCTTGAGGTTACTGATACATCTGTCATGTTGCAGACTTCCTGTGAACTATGTGCTTGTTTTCCCTTGATCAAGAATGGCAATAAATGTACTCAAGACTTTCATCAAGTCAGAGTGATGGTAAACGCTGACAGAATAAATCAGATTTAAGAACGATTTCTTACCAGACAGTAAAGATGTGCTATAGCCTACTAGAAGACGCAACATTTAAAGCCTCTAATGCAGATACTTGTGTTGCACTTCGAAAATAACAACACCGCATTCCATAACATAGTTAGCACCTTTTCTTTTAAGTTATTTCAGTAAGTTCAGATTTAGCAAAAATTCTTCTTTGCTGTGTCTATGCACAACATGTTCAACATCTTCATTTTTTTTCTCTTTTCTCTTGAAAACATTCTTTTAATTGTTTTGTCTTGTCATTTAAGCTGAAGATGCTATTGTGTGACCTAAGCTGCTCAATGGTGAGAAAAAAAACCCCAACACAATTGTGATTATAAACATTTCACAGTTATCGCTGCTCTTGTCTCCTTCTTCTTTGCCTCCAGTTTGTAGCTCTGTTCCGTCCACTAATCAACGTTCTCACTAACAAGGTGACATGCGTCCCCTCCCCCAGCACTGTTGCTCCTCAGTCCATGCTGCTCTAAGCTTCTACAGTTTCTTTTTCTGGCTGGCCAGATCCTGCAGTCTGCTGCACTGCTCTGCCAGTCCTCGGGCTGCTGGTAGATTAGTTTACTCAAGGGCCAAACTGAGCGTCACACAGCACAGCCACACTGCAGCTCTCAACAGTTATGCATTGTTAAGCACTGCAGGAGCACTGCCTGGCATGTGAGAACATACAATGATTTACTGTACACGGGAAGATAGCATGCGTGCAAAACAGATCATTTTACCCAGACACCCACTCTTTTTGATGTCAGATGTGGGAGAACAATTCAGTAGCAGCAGTTCTAAGTGCTCCTTGAATGAATCTTACATGCTGTACTACAATCTTTCATATTATACACTTCGGAGCTGACATTACTCATGGTATAGTGCTTGTTATAGATGTATAGGTCTTTCACTAACTTCATAGCGAACCATATGATAATTCTAGTAATTCTGTCATATCACAATTCTAGTAATTATTTTGTAATATAATTCTAGTAATTCTTAACTAAAGCTGAGTTCTGTGTGGCAGGCAGTGTTTGCTAGCACACAAGTCAATTACTGTTTCTTTGGATCAGCACAGATTGTGTTGTCAAACAGCTAGACACCAGTGGCACACCCATACAAAGTTGAATATGGTGATGGTTCTTCCTTGCTCTCATTCTCTGTTCTGGGGCCCAGGAGACAGCACATGTCATATTTAAAGGAAACAGCAATTTGTGGAAAAGAATGTCAAATAAACATATTGCAATATTGGCTATATTTACACATCAAGGTCTATACTTGTGCTCCACTTAATGACTTGCTCCCTCACATTCCCTGGCCATCTCAAACCCTTCCTTTTGCCCTGTACTGTACCCATTTCCTTTAAACTAGCCTCCTCTCAAAACAAAGTATGCCACACTTACTTCCCCTTTTTAATTCCTCTTTCATGAATGGCCTAGGCCCAATAGTATACCAACACATTTTGTTAATCAAACAACAGGTTGCTTTTCACAGGTCCCACAACCAATCAAGTCTGAGATCTCATTTAAATGGTTACCTCCTGACAGAGGTCCTGTGCCTGTGCTGTCATGGGTGAGGTGGGGCTGACTCTGCTCATCTGCTGGGCTACTGCACTGTAGATGGTGTAGGCAGTCCTAAAGTCCTCCTTGGCGAGAAGTTGCTGCACCAGCTCCACATCCTGCTGGCTTTGGGTATCAGACAGGCAGTGCTGCACCCACTTTAGAGCCTCCTGTAACTCCTCTATTTCTGTGTAACAGTGAGGGATAATTACAAAGGTGATACTGTAAGAAGACAAAGAAGAAAACTAAGAACACCGAGAAAAGAAGATAAACTTGCCCACTCCAATTATCTACTTATACTTATACTTATCTAGCACAATTTTATTTGTGTTACTTTACTTTACTACTATACAGTAACCACTCTTAGCTATTTAAATGCTTAACCCATTAAATTCAGATTTTTGCTTTATATACTATTTTTGCTTAATGTTCCTGTTTTTTGATGACGGTTCAGCAGCTGCCAAATGTTTAAAGGACAGAAGACAATGTGGATGAAGTCGTCCAATTATAAAAAGACTTATAAGTCAACAAAAATATCTAATACTGTACTCTATATCAATACTATTACAACAAAAAGGTGATTCTGTACATCTGCTATGACAACTCTTGCAACAGTGTATCAACATATATTTCTGCAGCTTGCTGGCCAAGATTAAAATACAGGTGAAGTGTTCTATGCCTTCTCCTGTCTCACCCTCTCTCCTCTCCTCTCACGATGGAGGATGATGCAATGAAATTTTGTAGTGCTACACAATTTCAAGACTTTCATGTCATTTAAACATGTAAGTTGGAAAATTCTGGAGATATTTTTAATCGTATAGATATTTTATGGACCCCTGTGCTTAACACACTGAAAATCCCCTTAAGGCTACCCCACGTGAAGTCATACATTTAGTTCACTGTTAGTATTATCCAATGACATTTTGAAAGAAATTGCTATTTTTAATATGAAATAGCTGAGAGAGTGCTGAAGAGATATAAATGCAGAATGTTGTGAGGAAAATCAGTTCTGTAAGATGACAGATTTTACCAGGCCATCATTATTGCCTAGCTTGGTTAAATTTGGGGGTCCACTTTTAGCTTTAACTGAGTTGTTCATAACCAAAGATGTAAACGACATCTAAATCAGGAAATGTTGTGAAATCGCCATAGTATCACTTTCAATATGTTCCCCTCAACCAACTCATTATCTACTGGTTCTTTAGCCAAGTGTTGTCCAGAGTCTCCAGGCAGAGAGTCCTATAACAAGACCCTCCTCCACTGAATCCCCCGCTCAGCCCATTTCAATAGTCATTGTTTTCAAGGGGTCCTTTCTTTTCAAAGAATATTGGTGAAGCCTGATAAGACCTTATTCTTCCTTGCACTGTGTGAATGCCCCCTTTTCTTTGTTAGCCTCCCTCTACTATTCGCTCTGCCTCACCCACCCAATCCACTCAACGCACCAGCTACAGGATCCTGGGAGAATGTCTCTTCAGTAGCCGAGGCCTTTTCCTTGCCCTCGAAGATTGGGTTGTCAATGCCAACCTTAGGGTTCTGTGACAGCTTCTTGAGCCTTAGTGAGGCACTGAGATCAATGTTGTGCTTTGTTCTGCCACCCTCCTCTCTCTTCTTCCTCAGCTCGTCCTGGTAGTGCTGGATTCTCTCCATCTGTACGCTGCTGTGCGGGGATTTAACAAGGCTGCTTTCCTCCTCTGGACAGTCCACAGCCCGCTCCCGGTGGGTCTTGGACTGGCCAAGGCCCAAAGAAATGCCTGGACCACAGTCCTCTTGTACGTAACCATTCATATGTGACATGATCATCCCAGCTGCAGCACAGCTCCACCCACCTCAGGGTTTACTGAGACCTTTTCAGTTGTTATTAGGGACTGTTGCAAAGATTGCTCATATTAGGTGCCATAGCACCCCAGCAGAAGAAGTAATCCTTTATGATCTTGATGTGAATGTCCACCTGGAACATAACAGAAAAGTCACTGTCATTTATATTCTATTCTTAAGATACCACAGGCAGAAGAGTTTCATTCCCAAGTAGTTTATGCCCAGTGTGACATCTTATCTTGGGCAGTGGTTAATTGCTCAAAGTATTATATACTGTATATAGTAGTCGGATACTAGGGGACCTACGGCATTGGGTGCCAAATATTTATGTTTTATGGCATTAAATGGGGAATTTTATCTATACAACAGGATGGCGTCACAACATATCATCATTAAAGCTACAACCTCCGTCATACCTTTGGTTTGCGTAAATCTAGCTTGTTAGCATTCTGACCTCCAGTAACTGTCAACATCAGTTTAAAAACAACAAGGGTGTTAACACCATGTTTAATGGTATATAACAGCAACCTGGAAATGATACAATGCCCAACATGCTGGAATGGAGTTCTTCTCTGTGTTAGTAGCTATTAATGTATTACATATTACTTATCCCTGTATGTGGTATCAGGATATGGGGATAATCTATATATTCTTAAAGATGGGCAAGGTAACTTTTTAAAATATGATTTTGGGTCAGATCTGCCTCTATTGTCATTATATCCTGAATCCATCCACACATTGCTTTGTGAAAAAACAGATCTCAATGGTCCTTCCTTCTGCTACAGCCAGACAGAAAGTTAATTACAAAGAAAAAGAAATTGTCTCTTTTTGGGTCGCTTATTGTGAAAGTGAGAGTCACAAAGCAAGAATAATTTCTACTGGACAGGTAATTATTACATCACATTTTTCCTACTTTTGCTTACATTTTAAGTTGGAGGCAGACGGCTGGGTGTGTGTGTGTGTGCTGAGATGTGTGTATGCGCTGCTATTTGTATTCTGTTTTTATTGCTTCCAGGTTGGTTTGCTGTGATTTAATGCTTATTTTAATATTATATGATCTAACTTGATGTTTGTTTTGTGAATTAAAATCACGTCTATATACAGCTAAATGACCGTGTGTGTGTTATGGAGAGGTGGCGGAGGCAAACACTGGGGCAAATGATGTCTAATTGCATATGAAACCTACACGCTGCTATGTTGTATTGTGCTGTGGAAGAATGCTGAAGCTTTAGTTGGAGACAATGTCTGTATGCTACGACCTGATAACTTGTGTTTGCATCTGTGTTTTACTGACGTAGGTAATTGCCTAAGGGCTGTTGTTATCCCTTCTGTCGTGGAAGGGGTTTTGGAGGTTAGTTGAGGTACAGCAGGGAGGGACTTGGCAGCAGTTCTCGTTTAAAAACTCTATCCAAATGCTAATGCCACAATCCTACTGGCAGCAGCTTTAATACACGTTTTCCAATGTGCTTCCTTCCAGCTGGTTGCCTGATGATCAGAGCCAACCTTTGCTCCTGCCTAATCTAACAACATGAACAGTTCTACAGCTGCACTCACCTGCAATCCCTTAAATTGAACCCTGATATAATGCTTGGATTCACCTGTTCCCAAATGTTCCATTCTTAATAAAACTTGATTGACAGTCTTGGATAAATCAATACATAGTCTGTACATCCAGCCAGATATTGCATTCTGCTATGATTACTGTGGATCACCATCAATTTGAAGAAATAACATTTACAAAGCCATCTCATCAACTCTGTCTTTTGCCTAATAGCTTTATATTAAGTTAAATACCAATGAATGCACTGATGCTCAAACATTGCAGATACATACATATACAGTACATAATACATAGAGTATGTATTTATAAGTTAAACTTAAACACATTACTAGTTATACAGTCAGTGTGCAGACACTGCTCTTTATGTGGGGTTATGTAGAAAAACAGCTGAAGATAAACACAGTGTTTATCACTACAGAAACCCACCTTCAGGTTACATGTCATATAGTTAATCATACACTCATGTCAACTACCACCACATGGCATCCCTCCCCCTACTTCTACCTACTTCCCACTGCTAATTATGTCTGGCAGGTTTATCCCAGGGCTCCTGGTCCAAGCTCCCAAGCCCCTCCCCTACGGTAGCATTTAGTTCTGTTTACAGCAGCAGTGCACGGCTGACAAACAGTGGCGACTGCCAACGGGCCATCTGTTCCTGTGGGCTTAATTAAGCCTGGGTGCTCATGCTCTACGCTAGGTCGGTGGGTCCAACAGTAGTGAAGGGGATGCTGGAAAGGGACAGAGTTAGCATTGTGGAATGAGGATGAACGGACACATACAGTGGTGTACACACAATCACCCTGGCACAAACACATAAAGAAAGACCAACAGTCTGGAGGTTCTTAAATATGTGGTACAAGATTGAGTCCACTATACAAGCACAAAATACTAATTATTGATATCAATGTGTATAACTGTTTATGTATCGCGTAGCAATCAAGGGGCAAAATCAACTTATCCACTGACTGTACAAAGACAGAA
The DNA here is from genome assembly GCA_900303265.1 of Brotula barbata. NCBI lineage: Eukaryota > Metazoa > Chordata > Actinopteri > Ophidiiformes > Ophidiidae > Brotula > Brotula barbata. The sequence continues at coordinate 64,802 of OMNV01008967.1, forward strand.
TAGAGAACAGTTACAAAATACTGACTAACAAGGCCATTCCTTAGAAAGGCATCAACAAAATAAAGAGCCGTAAAACCAAGGAAACATGCGACATCCAGTTGGTGATCATCAGAACTTGTGTAAATCTAAGTGTTAAAAGTGTTGAAGAAGTATAAAAGTATAATTTTCTAGATAAGTCTGAGAAGCCGGTGATCGCTGTAAAAAGGCATATTATCATTGAGGCGTAACTTTTACAACCATTCAAATAAAGAAATCGGACAAATTCCTTGATATTCCAGTGCATTTCACTTAATGTTAAGGCTTATGGAATGTGGACTAAATTGCTTATGTCATAAAAAAATCACGAGAGCGTTTTTAAATTAATTCTTGTTAAAGGTAAAGATTTGATCAAAATCTGGGGAAAATGAATGACATTAAATTTTCTTTCTCTGGGTTAACGCACTTCTCCTCCATTAAATCCTGCTTATTTTAGACCCGATTAAGTGTCAAGAGGGTGGAAATAGAATGTTTTGTCATTCATTAGTCATAGCTCCACGGATTAGGACGTAGTGGTTTGACTTGAGGTATTTTAAGGCAAACCTCCGTTGCTGTCGATATGAAGTTGGGTCAATTTAATAAATAGTTACTCTCGTTTCCCGCATTTGACTGTCTGTTTGTTAAACTTTGAAAATGAACGATGCGACCCGACGCATACATTCAACTTTAAAGGGAAACAATGAAAATGAACTCATAGCTAAGAGAAAAAAGACACATTTATAAATATGTTTTCTCTAAGTTCTGTGTCTCTATAGTTTTAGTTGTGTTAAATAGCTTAAAAACATGACATAAAATAGTCGTAACCTACTCCGCTAGCTTGGCACTGCTAATATCAAACTACGCAGCTACCCGGTAGCTTCAATGTAAACCAAGACGGTCCGTATAGCGGGTACTCACCACTTTACTGATGAAGCTAAGCTAGCTCTTTGGTTGTTGTGGAGAAACAAGTGTTCCTTAAAAGCTCCAAAACATTCGACGTGTGTTATATTTACACACGAAGGTTGGGTTAAACGTAAGTTCCTCCTCGGTCTTCGACTCTCTGCGGTCAGCTCCTGTAGTGAGCTGGGACAGGGACCGCCGGAACACTTGTAGCCATTACCGTGAAACGGTGTCTGCCTGCTGTTTTCAATCGTCTCCTTGGCAACATTATAACTCTACAGCGACCCCTGTTGGTCATCAGTATACACGGCCAGGTAAGAGAGAGAGATTGAGTGTGAGCCAGAGTTCAGTAGATGACAGAAGTGTATGCACAACTGCATACTAGACACAGGCCTATATGAGAACATTTTTCCTTTTCTATGATTTCTTTTCTTTTCTTCTCTTCTCTTTCCTTTTCTTCTCTTTTTTTTTCAAGAAATGTGATTTAATTTCTTAAACTCTGACGTAACCACAACCAACAGGCTCATTTTTCAATTTAAATTGTGAGATAGTGCAAATCTCAACGTTTCCAGACATTCCAAATATATCAGAATGCATTCAGGTAAAATATGTATAAAACGATGCAAAGCGCTATAACCGAAAAAAAGCACTATAACTTCTCTTGAAATTAAGATTTCAAGATTAGACCTTTTCAATGTCCACAATCCACAGGGATATGTCACCAAAACACAAGGAGACTCTTTTATCCTTCAGACACAAGGATACCAAGTGGGTCACCCAGCTCACATACCAGCGAGTGAGCATGCACTAGTGTCTGAAACGGTTCATCTACATGGAATGCAGCCATTATTGTAACCATTAGTTGCACATTGTTGACACGTCAGACTGCCTGCAGGAGGAAAGATACATTCCTTTCAAACCAAAAGTGACTTGTTTATATAAAAAAGTCCCTGTACACCACTGAAACACACACAATAGCTATTCACTTACTTTGGCTTGCAAATTAGACTTTTTCTCAGTACTGTGTGGGTGTGTGCAGACCATGGTTGATCAATTTACAAGCTTGTGATAAGTTTCCTGTGCTTGTTGGGATGGGACAACTTATGATATATCACTATATTTAATGGTGGTGTGTAACCTTTGCAATCTTCCAGCATAGCTCTGCCAAAATACCAGTGGGCGTACGGAGTCTCAGAGAGAAACACTAGACAATAACTAAGTTATTAAACGTTATCGGACAGCAGTTGATTTAAAAAAAAAAGAAAAAACATATATGAGCCAAACACCTCAGTTTACATACACAATAATTTAAGTGAACATTATATAATTATAATTATAATTATGACTTCACAAAGATGAGAATATGTGGAATTTACATAGTCAAAATTTACATATATATATATATATATATATATAACAAATATATAATTATATATATTATATATATAACATATATAACATATTTATTGATGTCCTCTTACATGTGGTTAAATAAAGGATGACACCCGTTGAACAATATAGGTGGATCTCCATTCATTCCTGCTTATGTAAATCTGTTTTTTGGGCCAAAAGTGTGATTAAGTTGCAGTTCCCAAAAAAATATTGTTAGTTTGTCAGTGTATCCTCTAAAAAACACACACTTGATGCATTAGCACACCTACTTAGGATACAAGATGTGTATTGTATTCTATAACAGTCATCATACTGATTCTCATGTTTAACATCAGCAGCCCATGGTAGAACTGAGCAAAAACTGTCTAATCTCACGCTGCCTCAGAAATATCTTCACTAAAGCCTTAAAGTGTCTTCTACTGCATTCTCTCTTAGGTTAAATGAATCAGGCACCTCTGTGCTTAACCTCTTCTTCTCATTTGGCTTTGTCCTGTCAGTTCCTGATTTTGAGTCATTTGCCTTCCTGGAAAGAGAGAAAGAGAGGGAGAGAGAAAACACCCCTTTCTTGTGTTGTGATTCATTCCATCTGAGTAATAAAGTGCGAAGTGCCTTGCTCATGGGCCTCAGTAACAGAACAGAGACTCATTGTTCTACTTCGATAACTTTTAGCTTAACTAGAAGAAGAAAATCACTTTTTTCTTTAGATAAATTTTATTTTAAAAAAGGAAACCCAACAAGAACATTTTTTTACATAATGATCAAGGATTTTTATTATCTTAGTCTCTTTCATCAGTTTCATATCATTACAGAAAATGTTATAGTACAGCGTTGTTCAATGTCTCCTCATTGCTTAATAATTTCCTTAGGAGTGCTGGTCACATATATCTGTACAATATGGTTCTTATTTTTTCTGTACATTTTTTTGTGAAGTCGGTTAAAAAGGCTGTCAGCACTTAAAGAAGCTGTTTCTTTTCTTTCTTCTTTTAATAGTTGATCAAATAAAAGATTATTTTCCCAGGTTCAGCTCGCCCCTGGGGGGGTTGGGGGCGAAGTTTGCACCCGGTCACTGTGAATATAAGGAAGCTTCAGGGTCTGGGCAGACTGGGGTGTGCCCCCCCACCTTCCCCTCCCAGCATTCACCTCTCCCCTGCCCAGGCATTTGGCACTGCGCACATAAACAAGACTCACAAGATAAACAACAAGCAAAGCTCTTTGTGAAGCCATTATGATGCATACAAATGAGAGAAAACAGAAGTGTCACCTTGATGGGGCTCAAAAGAGGAAGTGGCCTTGATGTGCCCCCCCTTCCTCTTAGCTGAGCACCGTTGGAAATCTGGAGTCTTCTTCAATGTTTTTTTTATTTTCAAAAAACAGATTATTTTTTCCACTAAAGATGAGAAAATAATAATTGTCTTTTTGTCCTGGCAGGCACCTACAGCTGTCTATTAAAATGCTACTGCTATAGATAAGGTCTAGCATTGAACACACAAAGCAATTGCAATGAAAGGAACGAAGTTGCCTTAATATAATAATGATAATAAGAAGAATAATGATAATAATAATAAGAATAATCATAATAATATATTACAGAATAAATCTCTTTTTTATAATTAGATTTTTTCATTAAAAGTTATATTTTCTTTGTTTGAAATACTATAATCTTTTTAAATTAATTTTTTCATATGTATCTAGGTTGTGATCAAGATGTTGACTATACCTCAACGTTATCCAAATCAATAAAAACTAGCTGTGCCATTGCATATTACAGAATAGTCAATGATATGTGGACATGCACCGTGAACCACCCATTCAAACCCTCGCTATATGACGGCAACTCTTTGTCCCTCTATCATGACATCATAGCCGGCCGATGACCATGACGTCAACAACCTCGCCTTTGTGCAGCTCCACGTATTGCTCTGTTTTTGGAGGTAGCATCAGGAGCCCGTTAGCACTGCGCATGCTCATCAGCCTGCTGCTCACCTGGTTCCCTGCAGCAGGAAGGAGGGGAAGGCAGAATGGACAAAATCAGAACGTGGACACTGTTAAAAATGGAACATCACACTGTGACATAAATGACATAAAATTTGTAACGCTTTGTCTGATGACATCAATAAATTTGCAAAATACCATTCTGATCACTCTATATTGACCCATCATGCCAAAATTGGGGGACTCACCTTGGTTGCCATGCCTTAAAGGGAGAGTTTAGCAAATTGTGTCAACCTGTGCACTGTTAAATCTCGATGCAGAGATGTGGTTGAAGTACACCATCATGCAGCATCTTTCAGGCTATTATTTGTTATTTTCATTGATGTTGGTACCTGTGCTCTGTGCCCACGGCAGAGGCTCCTGGTGATGCCATGTCAGAATGCAGCGGTGATACTCAGGGCGAGGGTCTAACTTCACATCACAAGACAACTGGGAAAACACATACACACACAAACACATATACAGTGCATATGCCTCTGTTACCATGGATACTTGCCTGGAAGTCTTAAAGATAGTTTCACATTTGCGGTTCAAAATGGCTGTGATTTACCACCTTTAAACCATTATATAAAAATGCATTAGATTTGCTTACAAATAATTTCCTCCAACCTGCAACCAGTTCATTTGAAAGTCATGGCTTCTCCAGTACATTTACATCTACGTTTATGTAAATGCTTTTATCCAAAGTGACTTACAAATCACATTCACAAATTACATACCTACAGCAGAGTTATCCATGCACGGCACCAGCCTTCCTGTCTGTAGCAATTAGGGGTTCAGTGTCTTGCTCATGGAGCAGGGTGTCGGACCAACAACTTGAACAATTACTAATCGATCACTGGATGATAGTTCGACCTCCCGAACCACAGTGCATTGTTTAGAATGTGATACTCTACGATCGAAAATGGCAAAAAACGAAACAAAAACAAAAACAGTTCTGCAAAGCAACCAAAATATAATTTACTGACCCTTAAGGCTATGTTTGGATTTCCTCCCTAATATACCGGGTAAAACAATGTTAACTCCAGTCAAATTTGTTGGCAAAGGTAAAGCTTTTTGCAAATACAACTTGACCTGGATCTGTGCAAATCTGCTGAAAGACACTGTGTGCCTGCTTGTGTTCGGTGAGGCCGGCAGTCCCACCACTGAGTGGCAGTAATGCACCGAAGCTAACTTTCCAACTGTTTTATAACAGCAAGTGAAGTAGTACAGCCCTTGGATAGCACTCACTATGACAAGATATCAGAAAACCTTGATGACGCTATTTGGGGGACACAAGCTGTGATTGTGTGCGGAGAATATTACAACTCTACTGGCACTGGAGATATATTTATGGAATATTTATGAGGGGATATGGTAGCTTTCTGGCTAATGTGGGCTCTTTGGTCCTTAAGTCAAGTCAGTTGTCAAAATGAAACATGGTGCTCATGAATAAATGAATAGTGAAAACAGGGTTAATGTGTGACTGTAGATGGTGATGCACTTGAACTTTAGCCACACATAACTGTGAAACTTGCAAAGATTCCTCATTTCTCTTGTGTAAAATCTTTGAAAAGAGAAAGGATTGTTCTGAATTTGAATGTTCACTCATTGAATAGAAAGATCTATTCAGTAACTTTTTTTTTACTCTTCACCCGTAATTACCACTTGTACACACATTTCTTGATGAAAACTGACACAATTGGTACGTTGTGATCACCTTGATAAGCTTATGTTTGCCTTGGTGATGCCGCATCAGCACCATAATAACTGAATCATAAAACTTCCACCGCCCAAACAAACAAAAACAGCACATGTGGGGCAAATACAATTTTATACATTCCACAGATTCACCCTGGCGAATCTTACCATCAAAATGAACGGCTTCAAATGATCCCTCTTATATTAAACCGCAGACACACTTAATATATTGTGACCATCATTACGTCAAGTAAAGGTGAACCTCAGAATGTGTGGATTTCCTGAGGATCATCCTATGGCTGGTGTTGGGGGGTGTGTGGGCCTACCCTCGCTTTGATGATGGTAGGTCTGGGATCCAGAATGCCCTGCATCTTCCTCAATGCAGGGATGACAAAGAGGTTACAGGTGACAACAGCAGACACAGGGTTTCCTGTGACATATACACACACACACAAACAGAGAGAAGGAGAGAGCGAGAGACAGAGAGAGAGAGAGAGGGGGGGAGAGAGAGAGCCAGAGAGAGAGAGAGAGAAAGAAGGAAGAGATAACATTACATAACAAACATCTATCAAAAAAGCAGAGTGAATTCGCTCTTTCTCTTAAATTCACATACTACCTGGAAGGGCAAAGATAAGTTTGCGAGCACCGTCTATATCCAAGGTGGCAAATGTTGTTGGGAGACTGAAAAAGAAAAACAACCATCGTAGTCATTCCATTATTAATTGCTAAATCAATTTTGTTTGAACGCATTCCCAGTTGAAGTGTTTTTTGTTAAACTGATGAAATATGAAATCAACTCATGATCTTACCCTGGCTTCATGAATACACGACCAAAATGGATCTGAGCATGAAGATCAATATCCAGTACCTGCTTAAGGTAGTCCTAAAAGATATTACAGGGAAAATCACTACGAGCAAATGTAACCAACACTTCAGGGTTGCAGAAGTTCAGTAAATAACACGCCTTTTGATTATCTTGCCACTAAGGAGCAGACATTTGCTAAAAAATGGCTTCTTAAAAGGTTTGTAAAAAATGTGTAGATTCTGGATACCAACAGAATCTTTGAAATTAAAAATCACACACACCCATTTGAGAGTACAATTTTGTTATTGTACTTATAGTCATTTGTGAAAAAAACAACAATTGTATAGTCAAGAGATCACACAAAAACCCAACAAAAAATAATGGAACATTTTTTATACTTAGGTTTGGAAACCTTTAATCTAATAATTCACAATCAGTGCTTTCTTTACTCCCCTCCGTCTATACCAGAAGATGTCAGTAAACGCAAAGGCATTACTGCATGTGTCCATGTTCTGTGATACCTTCTCTCCCATGGACACTCCTCCTGAGGTGATGATGACATCTGCACGGCTGATACCTTCATTCAGGGCGTTGAGAAGGTCATCAGGGCTGTACGGCATCCAGAATCGGGGACACACAGACAGACACACACAAAAAACATGTTACCTACCATCTAACAGGATGGAAAAAAGGGAATTATGGAGAAAATGTAGGTGTCAAAAAATAGATTGTTTATGGTTGAAGAAATACTGTATCATACTTGTCTCCCACAATTCCTAGATTAATAGTGGGGTAGCCGTGTTCCTGGATAGTGGCTAGAAGGGTTGAGCGATTGCTGTCCCTGATCTTCCCAGGATGGAGGTCATCTTCTGGGTTCAGCAGCTACAGTAACACAGAAGGAAATCTGAAATGTAAACCTACTTGATCAAAATGGTCTTAAAGCTTTATTTGTTCTTTTTAGATTGTTTAAAATAAAAACTAAACCGGATTAAACAGTTTAACCAGTTCCCAAGAAATCCTATTTCAACCAAATGACTATGGATCGCATGAAAGTGGTGACCTCTGTAAATAAGACAGTACAGTGAGTGCCATAAAAGTATACTGTGACTGAGAGTAATGCAGGCCTTATCAGACATTTCCAAATGATTTCTGGAGTTTCATATCTTCAGGCAAAACAATTAGCAAAATACCCCAGCAACACAGACAAAGATAGGCAATGATCGAATGAATGACTCATTTGCCCTCTTGTCAATGAACCAAAGAAAGAATCTATAATTGAAAAATGGCATAACATGTATTTGACAGCATGGGAGCATATAAACATGTATCAAGGTGAGTAATAAAGACTAAGCAACCACATGGGATTCATACAAAACATTAAGCATATGTTCTACTATTCATCATCTTCCTAAATATCACAAAGGAAGAGCAGATGTTTTTTAGCACACAATGTTTGGTGCAGTAGCCGTTGAGGAACAGACACAGGTACGGTAGAAAAGTGCAATAAGTTAAAAAAAAGTGCACATCTGGTGCCATGAGGGCTTAAAATTGTCCTAAATTATTCCATTCTTTGAATGATCCAGGAATGTCTGATAGGATAAGGATAGCTGAAATTAAAAATGTAATTAATTTGATTAATTAATCCTCTCCTTATAGCATCAATGTATAAAAAAAATCTTATTTCACACACAGATGTTGACACAGTCACTGATGGTTGCAATCATGGAGCACTGCTTCATCCTGTAGAAGATAATTAGCACTGATTGGAACATGCATGCTATGGAGTATGGCTCATTTATGCATGTTAAGTATGTCAAGCATATCTGCACAGCACTGTAAACAAGAAGTTATGTGTATCTAGTCTGCTGAGGCTCCCTATGAAGACATTTCAACTGTACATCTGCTATAGATAAAATGCATTAAAATCCATTAGGTGGGCATTAACAGCATGTTTAAGAGAAAAACAGCCAGGTCACAGTGAGATGCATTCTTCACAGCTGAATGTGCACATGAAATGCCCGAATGCATGCATAAAGTGTGCGCATTCAAGTCAGTTCTGTTGTGAATGTTGTTCTCTCATCCACGATCAAACAAAATGTTGATTGTGTGTAAATATTAACAAGGAAAAAATGGCACACTGTTGTCACTTGGCTAAACAGTGCAAACAGTCTGTCGCCAGTCTATGCCACTGTCAGCTTCTTGACATTTGTTTCAACATTTGAAAACCAACATAATGTATAAATCTCTACCCTCAACACAGCTCTACCCTATTACAGAAGATCTCTGTAAATATTGTCATATGTCGTAGTCCTTTCATGTATTTCACTTCCTTTACTTCTCACCTCATTGCCTGTGGACATGACAGCCACCACAGGGAATTTCTGGACCTCAACCTCAGTGACTCCCACGGTGGCAAGGAGACCGATCTCGGAGGGGCCCATGTGGGTGCCTTTGGCCAGAACACACTCACCACGCTTGATGTCATGACCAATAGGTCTAGGGTGGGATATGGGAGATGGATGGTAAAAAACAAGAGCGAGGAGCAGGGAGAACTCAACGCTTTGTAGCCACAAGAATTCAATTCTGTCAAGGTAAGATGTATACGTCTTAAATGCAATACAATAAAAATAAGAAGAAAAATGGCAAATAAACAATAATCATGAGGCTATTCATATATATTCATTCCATCAGTTACAACTGACTTTCTGTAATGATCTATCAGACTTGAAAGAGGTGCGTAATGTCTATTTTTGTCAAAACGGGTATATTAACCATGGTTTACCATACTTACTGTATTTAGTGATTCAAAGTTTGGTCTCCTACCATCAATCAGCGTGATGAATCACTAACCTGATGTCCTGCCCGGGGCGAGCCTGTACTAGGATTCGTACTTCGAGCTCCTCTGTGCCCTGAGAAAGACAAACCAGCTGTCACATCCATCACAGCGAACAATCATACAGATACAGTTTCCAATATGCTAGATCCAGATGTCTTATGGTGAGCCTCATCCGTGTGTTCACTTCTGGGGTCAGGTCAGTCCCTGTTAAAGTCTTATTTTCAGCTGTGCCTTTTGGCCGTACATGAGGCTCAAACAGGGTCCTGTTGATTTGACCACAACCTGAGACTCACATCCTCAGACTCGCGGAGCAACTCGGTGTCTTCCACCTGGACTACAGCATCAGCACCACAGGGGATAGGAGCACCTGTCGTCACCCTCATCACCTGGCCAGGCATCACTGTGTGGGTGGGCTGCACAGAGACACAGACAGGACAAGTCAGAACAAATATACTGTATATTTACAATAAAGAATGACGAAACACTGTGGTATTCAGTGCAACACTGGTTTTAGTTTTTGTTGAATTCAATAGTGTTCTTCTGATGTAAAATTTGAAGTGATATGTAAGATATGGGAGCATAAGTGCTGCATAACGAGCTTAACTGTATTGTATTTAATTTTAAAAATCTATTATTACGAATCACATTACAATATCAATTTATGTTTTTACGATAATGTAAAAATAAATAAATTAATATGCTTCATATACTAGTTTTGATTCATTTATTTTCTCATCTAAATGTTACATGTTTTCTTTCTGAATAACGAATGAAATTAAATAGAAACTCAAAACAACTTGTCCCAATCTGAACTGACAATATTATAATTTGTTCAGCGCACCAAAAAGACATTTCATAAACTGAAGCATTAACTTTAATCTAGCAGATTTCACAATTTGGATTAAAGTAAAAACGCTGTGGACCTAGCAAACATGATGAGAGTCTCCATGTAGTGTTTGTTTGTATGTGTGTTCGTTTTGTTCCAGCAGAGTGTGATTCAAGTCAATATATCACTGTAGCCTAATCTGCTCTCAGAGGCCCAATCTGTTTTATAGTGTGACAGCACTCTGGCTTTGTAGCCATGCTTCGGGTTGAAGGGCTTCTCATCACTGGCAGAGAAAACAGACCGGTGTTGTGCAATAACAGTTGGTCAAGGCATGAGGTGAAGGACAAGAATGAATTAGTTTCAGTTAACAGATTTCAGGTGGGTGACTATATTTGTGTGTGTGCATGTGTGCACGAGTGACAGCAAGTGAGTCTGCACCAATGTTTTGATATCTAATTCCTATTATTATTATTATCATTATTATTATTATTTATTTATTTTGCAGGTACAATATCTGATTTGTTAGTCTCTTTACATAATCCGATACCTTACATTGGAAACAATCTGATATGGAGGTAAATCAATAATTACTTTCTGAAGCATCTTTCAATGCACGCGATGACTTCATTATCTTCTAAAGTGGAGAATAAGGATCACAGCCCCAGCAATTAACATGTGCAATAATCGTTGGATTCTAATCTGTGTGTTTTAATGATAGTGGCAAAGTAATAAATACAATAAGATATACAAACCGATTGATTTTCACACGGGAATGTGAATGCACAGAGTAAATGTCAATATGCGTGCAGACCTGCTCTCCAGCTTGGGATTCTCCAATAATGAAGCGGTCACCTGGGCCATCAGCCGCTAAAATGAGGGAAAGATTTAATAGCATTTTTATGTCGGCAGTGGAGTGTGTGAGTGTTTGTGTGTGTAGGAGCATGTCATACATGTCATTTAATTTAATTTAACAACACACAAAACAACATTTTCAATGGCGGTACGTCAAATACTCCACCATAGTCTGTATACAGAACTTTAAGTGGTGATTGTGGGTCTGTGCAACTCAAACTTATTATCATATGGCGGTGGGTCATCCAAAGGGCCAGCTCGGAGGAAATCACATTTATTGCACTATCATAGAAAAAAATCAAGACTTTAGAGTTAAGTGAATTAAATGCTCTGATACACAAGAACCCAGATTTAGAACTAGCGACAGAATGTACAGGGGTATCACCTCTGCCTGTTAAAATCGCACCTTTTTTTGCATGTGCTGGTACTGCTTTGGATTGTGAGCGTGGATTGGGATGGATTGGGATGTTCCCCCCAGATTGTTTTTAGTACTCATGGCATTGTATAATTCAAACAATTAATAAGCCAAATGAAAGGCTGCAGAACAGCTGTTCTTGTCCTGACTGGATGCTTTGCCTGAATCTCCCTGAGAAAATGAAGGAGGGAATTATCATGGCCACAACAATTTCACCTGCAAGAAGAAGAGTATCCTTCCCGACAATCATCTTTATGAACCATGGTAAAGGCCCAGCAGTTTGAATCCGGTCATAAAAGAGACACCCCTCCTTCCTGCCCACAATACAGTGACAATTTTCCTTTCCTGTTATTCTGACAGACAAACTGTGTATACGTCCGGAGACTGTTCTCTACTGTCCAATCATCCTGCTCAGGCCTAATTTGGACAGATCAGCTATCTGAGTCCAAAGAAAGTCGTATTGGTTTTGTCATCCCTCAGCCAACACTTCATCCTAATGAAATACTACAGGGATGCTATGGCTACAGGTGTCACATGCCTCTTAAGTGTGTCTATGATGACAAGATTTTGAAACAAGAGAAAAGTGACACATCATCCATAAAGACTTATCAAGTCACTCCTGCAACGTACCGCACTTATCTTATGTAATGTAGCTAAATATTCTCATTATGCACTCTCACTCTCGCTGTAAATGCAAAATACTGGCAAAACATTCACAATTTGGATGACACTAAGCAAATGGTTGAGTAATCACACAGGATTCAGAGAAATTTTGAATGACTGGTTGTGAGCGGAATTCATTGTAAACGACTGAATTCCAGCAGCTATTACCAAACAACGAGGAGGGTGCACACTTTTAACAGCCATTTTCTAAATGGACACAGGGAGTTTGATACACGAAACAAAAAGGGAAAGTGTATTTTCATCTTTTTCAATGATCTGCGATCCCTACCTCTCACAGCGTAGCCATCTTTGACAGAAGCAGGGAAGGGTGGCAGGTTGTCTTTGGCATAAACGTCCTGAGCCAGGACTCGACCCATCCCGTCTGTGGAAGAGGAGAAATCATACCCTATGAAAGGTGCTGCAGGACAAATACACACAGCTAGAAACAGAAAAAGACAAGACACAAAGATGGTGCATCTAATTCTGGTAAATAGAGACATATTGTATTTACCAGAGGTGTGTGTAGCATCTGTGTGTGCAAGTAGGAATAGGAACGTGTGGCACCCTGCATCAGGATCTGTCGCCATGACTCACCGTTTGGCAACACTATACACACACATGCATGCACACACAAAACTAACTAGGATTCTTTACACAGGTGTTGCAGCCTTCATAATTTATAAACAACTTCCCAAAAAAAGGGGGTAGCTATAAGACACGTATGGTGTTCAGGGTGAGTCATTTCAGGGAAATATAACATTTACATATTTACAAAAGTGCATGATCAATAAACTAATATTTATAACTACTTTGTGCATTTTCCTTCTTTTTGTTTAAATATTAAGAAAAAAATAAAAAATAAATATGGCTCCAACATTCACATCCCCTCCAAATTCCATAACCTCTTGAACAGCTAAAAGGCAACTAAATACACTCTGACACCATTCACGAGTGAGGAACACTAGCACACAGAGACAAAAGCAAATAAAGAGTGAGGGAAGGAGAAAGAGGGAGAATGTGGGTGGATGAGAAAAATCCAAGCACTGAAATACCTTGAGTTGCTGTATGGCTATGTTTAGCATTTTTGTGAGTCTTTGTGCAGTAATTATGTGGGTGTTAATATGAAGATCTAAGCTTTGATATCAATGAGCTGAAGGAGAAAATATATGCAGGTACACACAAATAGACACCTACACACACGCACGCACACGAGCTACATCAGCTTGCAAGGTGACTGTCATAATCATGTGCAGGAAATAATACACTTCAATCTTTGAAAGACACACCTTATGTGCAACCTTTACATATTTTATTTTACACCATTGACATTTCTGTTCATAATCCTTTTTCTTAGCAGGTTGCTGTTTAAACAGTGTGTTAAGCCATGTGCTGAGGATGACTTTTGATAGTGACTAAAAATAGAACGGAGGTGAGGCCTTGCTGCTGAAGGAAATTGTGTTTTTTTTCTGTTCAGTTAAATTACAAAGCATCATTTGTAACCACGTCTCAAACGGGTTACATAATGTTCATTAAAGCAAGGGGTGTGGTGACATCACCCATCCGAATAATCTGCCCTGGAAATGAATTCAAAATTAAGAGGAGTTGTTTAAAAGCACATGGATTTGTATGCACACATATCAATATTCACAAATATACTCATTATACCATTACAGTGACAAAACACAGATATAAATTGAAATTTTACGCTCACAATATACAAAATTACAGGAAGTGACACATGCAGGCAGCCATCAACACACGATGAACACACGTGCGCGTAGAGTACAGCTCGCTCACGACCATCTTGGAGTCTGCATGGGGAACTGCTCCAACTGTTATGTGTCTAAATATTTCATACCTCAACTCCCCTCTTCCTCATCCCACAATTTTCCTCTCAGCTGTGCTGCTGTAAATACTGTAAATCACTCTTTCTACCGCAATTAATTCTGTAGTCATGTGCAGCGCAAGGGATCACAGCGCTCCCCCTTTTACTATCCTCTGTTGAGAGATTTGTGTTTTACCCTCTGGTCCCTGAATTTGTCTCCGTGTCGCCGTCCTCTGTCACTGAGGCCATTCTGCCAGGTGACTAAACACTCAGGTCCTAATCTAATGTTTGGGTGTATATGTGTTGTATGCATACTTAAACACAGGTTTCAGTCATTTGAGAATCATTATTATCAGCTCATGATAACTACCAGGTCATAATAAATGCCAGTGAGCTGCAGGCGACATAAACAGGGGGCAACCCAACATACAGGAGCGGGCCATTATAAGCTTTGTTTTCTCTGGGGACATAGTATTTAACTTCATAATGATGATAGACTTGTTTGTGCAGAATCAAAAAAAACAACAACAAACCAAACAAAACGAAAAATCGCCACAAAGTGCCTGAGAAAGGCACTAAATGTGTGTCTTCTCAGTGCCAGAATTAATTCCAATGAATATAGATGTATGCTCTGGGTTGTGCAAACACAAAGCCAAAGGTGATTCAAGAGGGACACACACCATCAGGCATTGCTTGTTTGTTCTGTATGTTCCTATAGGCGTCTGTTTGTGACCTCTATAAACACACAGGGCCTTGCAGACAAGCGTTTGTGTGATGTAAGGCCCAAAGGATGCTGATTCAGTGAGGTGTTGTTCTCAGAATGTGTAAACTCTGTCATTGCAACTAAGCGAGCGCATGTCTCTACTTTAGTCTACAATGTGTGACACGTCCCAGCATCCTCGGCAGCTGAATGGCAGCAGCAGTAACGGCAAGGTGAAATGTCAAGGGACAATATTTACAACTCAGGGTTATTTATTTGTGCATTCATATGTTTCTGCAGTGTCACACTTCAGAGGTATAAAGATATGAGCCTCTATTCTTTCTTTAGAGAGACTAAATTGAGCCTGCGTACCTCTGTAGTTGATGATCTCAGTGCCCAGGACGGCGGTCATCTCCAGCACAGTGATGAAGGCCTTGTCCATGGAGGTAAGGGGGAAGGGCGACATGCGGTGCCTCCTGGCCACCTTGGTTATGTCCACCGCACTGTGACCTTGGGACGTATGCAAAATCACGTGACAAAATGAAATTATATCACAAAATGCAAACAGAATTTTCTCAGGCAGCCTATGTCTATAGTCCAGCCGCAAAATCTAAGCCTGAATCGAAACCAAAATAAATCAAACCGAGATCATAGAGTGAAAAACACACACTTAAAACCTACGGATTCCAATTTCTAAAGCAATATTTTTCACGAGAGAGAGGGCAGGGCATTCACTTGTTAGGGACTCTGTTCATATTAAACAATTAACAGTAGGGCCGTGCGAAATATCGCATTTTTTATTGTCATCACATTTAGTCATTTATAGCATGGTGCAATTTTCTCTATAACGTGCAGCCCTAATTAACAGGATTGCTTTTATGCATTCCATACATTTATATACTGTATATCCAAATATATATCCATATATATATATATATATATATATATATATACGGATGATGGAGGTGCTGGGTAGTAGCAGTGATGTTTTTCTAATAATACCTCACTAATAATTCCAAAAGTAGAAGGAACAAAGCAAGGTGTAACGAATGTGTAATCTGCCCCCTCTCTCTCTCTCTCTCTCTCTCTCCCTCTCTCCCCTTGCCTCACACTGAAGAACAGGCACTCTGCTTTGATTTCCCTTGACCCAATTTCTCTCATTTAAACATATACTTATGTTTCCACACCAAATTGCAATGCTTAACATGAGGCTTAACAACCTCTGGCAAGGCATCACATGTGCCTCGCAAAACATGCACACGCAAATCCTGCGTACGTTGTTGCATTACATGCACATTTAACAGCCACATAGATGTGTTTGAGATCGTAATTTGTCAACACAGGCACAGTTATGCATACACACACAAAAGAGAGCGTGCGTTTCACTTGAAACATAGTACTCACTTGATCTTAGGATATTTTCTTTGCTGCTGCATCGTGACTGCACCTAGAGATGAGTGATTGGAAAGAGAGAGGCAGTGGAAATTTGAGATAAACCGTGCTGCTCTTTTAACGTGCTTGTATGAGAAGCTGTTTTATAGAACAATAAGAAGCATAGGCAAGAGTCATGTCACACTATACTGTGCACTTTGTCCTGCCGTTGTGAGATGGCTGCATCTCCCACATTACTATTATCATTACTTACTGTACTGTAGATCATCATATCACAGGTGATATTCACACGAATAAATACACACACATGTCACATTACTATAAGACTATACTAACAGTAATATACGGACAAAGGCAACAACACACAGTGACAATATTGTATCACAAGGTCATAACAGATGTATTAACTGTGCTACAGTGTAACATCAAATGTAGTGGAAATGTAGTGTAGAGTATAGATAGTGGCTGTTTAGATGTGGTGCAGGACCATAAAGTTTTTCTGGAAATTGCTGATGCTGCGTGGTAGCTGCACTAGCATTTAGCTACATGAAATCCATGGCAAGGTGGGGAGGAGAGTGGAGTAGAGCAAATCTGGACTGAGTTTCCCAAAACCATCTACAGACTTAGGATGTCCACGATGCAAAACGAAGCAAGCAGAGTACAAACAGATTCAAAAGAAGTGTGTGGATAATTTCTAGAAACAGTGGAAGTGTGAGTTTGAGGGTTTTGTAAGATTAGGACTACTTTCTCCCCCTCCCCATGCTGTTAAAATATTTTTTTATTATCATAAATTAATTTAAGTAGCATTTAAACTACTGCCCATCACAGTCAGTCCGTTCATTTCCTCACCTAGTTTGCTTTCCCTTAAAATTAAGTAACAAGTCATGTGGATTCAGGAAATAAGTTTTTCCAATTTATGCACGTATGTATAGATCTAAATTATCATTTTGGTCAACATCACACTACTGATGAAAATCGAAGTAGCCTATAGTGTGCATGTAAATGTGCCAAATCACTGTAAACGATTAAAGGAAAGTCACAAGGTGCAATAAGGTGCAAGCTGATCGCACTGTATACTGTCTAGTACAAAAAGATTAACATTACAACTTATGGTACATTTGGGACAAATCTCTGATTACATGTACATGTAAACTGGCAAATAGTTGATGCTGGCTTTTGTTCCATTACATCAACAACAAGGCGCGTAGCAAGAGGAGCAATCATGAATACTCTTAATGTGTACAATTTAGAGGGAGAGTTAATGTAGCCTGTAAGAACAACTATTAGGCCATACTTGTGCAAATCATGTAAGAGAGATTGACCGATCACATCCTTGCTGTTTTGGCATCAGCACTGTGTGTCAGCTTCGGGGTATCGAGCCAGTGAGGTGAGTGATGTGCAAAGTGCTTACCAGTGTTTCCACTGCTCCTCACGTGTAAGCAGGCCTGTTGTCTTGTGCTATTTATATCTTTTATATCTGTTACTTTTGAGGTGATCGGCTGACCTTTTTTCTTCCTGTTTGCTAGCTTGCCTGTCTCTCTATTCTTATATTAAGATGCGTTGAGTGACATAACTGATTGCCTGGTTGTCCGTCAGTCATCCTGTCTGCCTATTTGGGACTGTCTGTATGGTCTTCAGGGCCTTTCGCTCTCTCTGGGCTCTGACTGTGTCTCTGACAGTCCTCTCTAACTTTGTCATAACTGATTACTTCAATAACTCCTGTGACCTGAATTTAACTTCTTCGTATACAGTGTGTGGGCAGTGTATGGTTTATGGAGAACCAAAACACCAATGGTGAAGGTCTCTCTACCCACCCACCCTTTCTCTCTCCTCCCCTCCCTTACTGCCATCATAACTAGGCTACTGCGACACCACTGGGCACCAAACAGCCAAGGTGAGAGGGTAGGTGGTGTGAGTGGGGCAGGGTGGGATGATTGAAGAAAGCGAGAGGAACAGGATGGATGGAAGGACATATAGATAGAAAAAGACTGAGAGAGAGAGAGGGTGGAATGATGAGTGTGATGTGGTCCCACAGCCCGGAGAAAAAGAAACAAAAACAGGAAGCATGGACTAGACAGACTTCACTAAACTACAGAGCCCAGACATAGCAGAAAGGAGGGAAGACAGGAAGGAAAAAAACGAAAAACAAAGGCCGCCAAAGCGGCCCGATGACATCTACTTAACAGACATCCAGCAGACCAGACGTAGCTACTTAAAGCAGAGCATGTTAACCAGAGAGACAGGTACAGAAATAGAAAGACAGGTGGAGAAAGAGAGAGGCAGACAGTGTGTGTGATAAACAGAAGACAGAAGACTGGGAGCAAAAAGAGTGAGAAAAAGAGTGATGACAGTGAACGACAGACAGATTGAGGACAAAAGAGAGCCCTGTGGTGACAGAGAAATGACAGGACAACAGACACAGAGAGAGAGAGACATACAGAGACTGAGAGGTGAGAGAGAGTTAGAGAGACAGCTAGGCAAGCGAAGGGGGGGGTACACAGAGCGGGGCATTTGGTTTGCGCGCTCCTCAGAGGAGGGTGAGGGAAGGGCAGGGGGCGGGATAGTTACTCGAGAGCTGAAGGTCCTCCTGCGATCATCTTTAAGCCCCTCCAACCTACACTGGAGCTAGTGGAGATAAAGCATCGAATCACAGGCATCAGTGCATCTGTACCAGCAACCACAACACTACAGACAGACAGACAAGACAGACACACAGACGAATGGACGGACGGACAAACAAGACAAGCATCCACTACAATAAGCAACCCTAGCGGGACAAGGAAGAAGAGCAGCTATGAAACTGATACAATTGTAATAATAGTGAGAGAGAGAAGAGTTGAGGGTTTTCTGGTTGCATTACGTACCAGTGGTGGCCATATTGGAGGTTCTCAGCTGATTTGATGAACAGCTGCTGACTCTTTGGCAAGTAGTAAACCTCAGCTACAACTCGCCTTATACAGCGGCTTCCTATGTACTACACCCTTACGGCTGCCCACGTAGTACACCTCATACTTAGTGGGGTATGAAGTGTCCTCTTATAACCTACGAAGATGAAGTTTTTCCATTTGACAGACAAACAGCAGCGTCTTTCAAACTATTATGTGGATCGAGACAAATGAGTGCCTCATGGTGGTACATGAGGGGACCGTGGAAAATTCTGCAGCGAATCAAAACAACTGAAATCTATGAAAATTGTGCTATTAATGTCCCATTGGTACTCAGGGAACGTAGAGTAAAGGTCGGAATAAGTTTGACTGTGGAATGAACACTGCACTTCTAAACTTGGTCAAAATGAATAATGTAAGAGGAATTGGGATACTCTCTGGTTATGCTTGCTTTGACAACGTCCTTATTCAAGTTTAAGTATCACAAAAGACATATTACATCATAGTTACACACACTTAGCGTTATGTATCACCTAATGTATCTTTTTCTTGCTCTTAATTTTACAGACATTTTTCCACTGCTTATTATTAAGTGGACCTTCATGATGGCACCAGCTTTTGGTTGCTAGGAGATTTGCAACACATCTGCAAAGCCCTCATAGAGAGACAGCGAAAGGTATGAATAAAAAAAAAAATTAAAAAAAAAAGATAGAAAAAGAAAAAGGTGAGGATTAAGGAAACTAAATACATCTACAGCAGGACAGATCAAACTTCAGGCAGACATTCAAAAAACACATGAGAAAACTAACTATCAACAGCGAAGACATTTTGTACAAGGTGTGCCTTGCTTTAAAAAAGTTTGCAAAAGACATCTAAAAAGAAAATAATGACACCATAAAGACTTGACAATTACATCAGTATCACACCTCCTGGAAAATATAGCCCGTCTCTTTAAACACACAGCGAACCAACAAGAGTCAATCAATTTAAAATTCCTACCTCCTAATCCCATTTTATTCTGACCTGCATGCTGGGTTTTAATGCTTTGAAATCCAATGCCCATTTCTATTACGCAACTGACAAACACAGTGTGGAGTGATGACAAACGTGGGAAAGAAGACTTCAGCATAGGAAAAATATCTCAGTAGAAAAGATTATACCATGAGGAAGCCGCAGGGGGCAGTTTGCACATGGAGATGGCTGCACTGGAAGTTTTAGGAAGTGACGAAAATGTGTGGAGAATGAGTGCTGAAGCAGAATGGTGTGTTGGACATAGGGGGAAGACAAAAAGCAGACTGTCACACTCATTTCTAAACTACCCTCCACTGCAATCCCCCAATACTGGTGAGAGACCAACCAAATTAAGAGAGAAAGAAGAGAATGGCATTAAAATGAGGGATGCAAATGTAACACGCAAACACTCACACACACAAAAAGAGAAGTTTTAGAAACTGTTCGTACTTCTGCTACGATAGTTTTTGTGGCATATTTCAGCTAGGAAAACATGCACACACACGCACACGCGAGAAGCACCGGCCTCCATGCCAGAGACACTAATCACTCTACACACCAACCCCATCGTCTCTGTGGAAACAGTCTGATGATGGGTTGTCATGGTGATCTGCCAGGAAGATCAATGGGGTGGCGGCGGGGGAACGCGTGCGGAATTGTGAGCACGGCCAGGTCACTGAGACATGTGGCCCAGGGGCTGCAAGCAACCCAGGGAAATCAATGGGCCAATAACCAGCCAGAGGAGGAGACGCTCCAGGGAAAGATGGGTTGCAAACTGCCACACTGCTGAGATCAGCACAAAACAAAGGAGCTGTCAGACAAATTATGCAAAAAGGTAGATTTATCTGCCCGCCGTGAGAAAGAGAGGGTTGTGACAAGCCAGGGAGGCTCGTTTCAACCGGCTTCAACTGCCTTACCTCGTGGGACAGGGAGAGAGCAAGGGATTGAGCTGGGGACAAAACGCTAGAGTGATAGTGACAGAGTGGCAGAGGGCAGGACAAAATGCTGCTGTGGCAATCTACATCTAAGTCATCCTCCCTGGGGGTTCAGAGACAGGAACGTGAGGGGGCAAAAGGGGAGGAGGCGAGAGGGCGCGGGCTTCAGGTAAGGCCTCTGCTCTCCACTGACTGTGCTGCACGCTCGGTTTATCATGGACCCCGTGGTGTGTCTGGTAATCCTCGTTTGTGCATATACACACACACGCACACACACGCGCAGAGAGCAAGAGAGAGAGCGAGAGAGAGAGAGAGAGAAATGCAATCTCCACAAAAATAAATAAAAAACTATAGACAAACCATAACAAATTATCAAACGGTGAATGAATGGGAATGATAGCTGGTGGAGATCTTGAGAGACAAGCAATGAGGAGATTTCTGTTTCTGACCACTAAGGGTGGTGATACACAAGGAAACTTCCAGAGCAACCCTTAGAGGCAACAATAGCCAAGGTGTTACCAAGGCGATCTCGCTGCTTTATTTTTAATTTTGCATAGCTGCAAACGGCTTAGCTGCACATTGCTCTACATTGCTCACTAAATCACAATGTGTATCATCACACTACCTCTGTACACAAGCCTCCCCCCCTGTAGAAATCTGGTTTATGGGGTAAGGATGTGTTTTGTGTGCCTGAGTGCTTGCAGATCGACACAAAGAGCCTAAAAAGTGACACTAAGTTTATTACACTTGCCATTAGTTGCGCTGAGGCATTCCCAACCTGTCTGGAACTTAACATGTCCCTTTCCTGTCCCGCTATAGATTACCAAAAGCCACCACATACAGTACAGCACTGCGAGCGCCCTTCAATACTATGTGTATGCTTTGTCTCTTTCCCTCAGCTGCTTCTCTGTGGGTGTGTGCGTGGGTCTACATTAGTGTGGTGAGGTGCTATGTGGGATGCCAGAGACCTGCATGCCAATAGATAAAGGTTGGTAAAAGGGTAGAGGGTTTACCTGGTCCAAGGTAGAGTACCTTGACTTGAGCGTGATGACCTCATCCAGGTGAGCCCTGAATTCTCTCCGTGAGGCCTGGGGGAAGCCACAGGACAGTCACTATAGTCACTGACCTTCTCCCCGCATCCACACACAGACACACACGCATTCACATGCAGGTAATAGACATGCACACCCATTTGATGGTTTCGTAAAAGCATACAGTATATTTACACATCAGTTAGTGGTGCGTTGGAAACAATGACGCAGACTGAAACAAACACACGCCTGAGCACACGCACACTCAGCACTGACCTGACGCACAATCTGCAATCGGATCAAAGTAAATTACAAAAGGTTGTGGAAAATAAGTCAGTGGAGAACAGCCACCAAGAACACCCCAAACCCAAAGATGGTTGAGGCAATTTGGTTGTGTTGACAAGAATTTCAGAGTAGAATGTTGCTCGTGTTAGCACATTTCTGAATTAATGTGTTTGTGTAAGTGGTTAAAAGTTAAAGTTAAAGTTAAAACAGCGCTGAAATCAATATGGAAGAACACCTTCCATCACACCTAAAAGCAAAAATAAATCCTCACGGTGGCATTGTACCTTATGATTCCGCCATCAGATTAATGAAATATTTATCTGCATCTACCAATACTCCATTTGTATTTCAGACACAATACAGACCATGTACAGATGTGAAAAAGCAGTTACAGTCTTACCAAACACTCAAGGTAAAATTTTTCACTTTTATTTTAACTTTTCCTTTATTTAGAAACTTTTAGAAAGTATTCTCAACAAATGATTGCACTGGTGTGTGAACGATGAGAGTTCATTAAAGTCTTGTTTCAGCCAATTGGTGAACTTCATTCTTGCTCATTCAGACATATGCTAAGAGGGCATTTCTGCCAATCATGAAGTAGTAGAAATTTTGTTCCCCGCCTGATGCTGATGTTGACGCACCTTTTTGTTTTGTTTAAGGCTCCGTTACTTTTCTCTCACTTCACACCTTCAGTAGAGTCGTGAACAGTTTACAAAATGACACTCAAACAGGGTTTAGAGAGCAGCAGTACTGGAATGCCCCTTCTGTGTGGGCTGCGCAGATTCCAACACCAGTATTTTATCATTTATTTTGTAGTAAGTCATAAAGTTGTTTTGTGAAGTAAGAGTAATTATTTTCAAAAGAATATATATACTCCATTAAAGTACACGCTCTCCCAAAACGTACTCCAGGGCTTTCATGAAGTACTTTCACTTTATACTGAGCCTGGACAAGGATCAGTACGATTCATGTGCTCACGGCGAGAGGTATCACAGTTCAGAGTCCTTGGGCCCTGACCACAGTAAGCACATGAAAGCTGCAGAGGCTTACAGCACATTTAGCAGACTTATTTTCTTTCACAAGTTGCTGTGTGAGAGAGAAATGAGGCATGTGCACAGGGGATGAGAAATGCACTCTGTGCAAGCAATATCACTTTCATTCCATTACATAATTCAAGCATCTTTCAACTTCAATTATGAGGTTGAAACACAGCTGAGGAATGTGCCAAGTGATGGAGGTTTGTTTATTTGGAGAGTCTGTGAGTGTGGAAATGAGGTGGGGAGGTAAGAGAGTTAAGTATTTGTACCAGACAATCAACTACGACACAAACATAACACCATGTCCACACAAAAACACAAGCAAAGGAACACAAAGGATTGTGGGTGTTGAGCAGCAGGTTGCAGCACACAGGACAACACACAAGAAGGGCAAAGATTGGCGGTTTGGGGCGGTCACAATCAGGCCAGGCAGGAAGTATGAATGTGCAAGGGAGGTTGTAATGGGCGCTATCACGATGCCTCGACAACAGCCAAAACCGTGCATTAGAACACATGCAGGAGTACCTCAGCAATGCTTAGGGTGGATGAACAGGAAGGGAGCCGCGCCTGGTGCCACGAGAGAGGAGGGGAGAAGAGAAGAGGGTTAACAGAGCCAAAGCCGGGTTGAGCGGGGGCAGGGGCACACAGAGACTTTCAGGAGGGCATCTGCATAACATGTCTCTGTGCCACTGTCTCAGATGGGCCAAGGCAGCCAAGAGCATAACAGGACAAGACAGGACAAGAGGACAGGAGGACAGGACAGCAGGTAGGCACCGCATGGTGAGTCACCTCCGTCACCATCACCACAACAGGAGAACATCACACATTTGAAACAGCTATTGATGTTGGAAGTGTTTCAAGTGTTGCATGTATTGATAGATGGACTGCCAGTTACATGTGTTACACGTATTTGTATAGTGTAACATGAGAGTGTTCACTGCTTGGGAAGTCAGTTACAGAAAAATAAGATAACTGAGATAACTGAGATAACCAAAAAAATACTGTAAATTCTCTTCACCCTGACATTGATCCTTCCCACTATGGTGTATACCATCAATCGCATTAGTAATAAAATAATAAAATGCAAAAATAGGAAAGTAATTTAAATATCTCTATCAGAAATAATGTTTCTATTTCTGCTCAACCACGGTCAGCTATTGTAGAAGTCGTGACACAGCCACCAAAAGCCACACGAAGACTTTCATTGCATCTCACATTGAACTGATTTACACTATTGATGACTTGAGGTTTCATTGCTTCATTTGCAGATGATCAAGGAATGAAACTTGGTGGACAGATAGCAACTATATTGGTTAAGGATGGATTGATCTGATTGATTGATTGAATTAGGTGGTTATAAGGAACTAATCACCACAGTCAAACAATTACACATTAAATTCTAACCCAGAAAAAACATGATGTAACCAAAATGGGCATTGTGGCGCATTCAAGAGTTTTCAAGCTCATAAATAATCTCCACAAAATATTTTATGGCTGGCATGAAAACCAAAATAACAATAGAGTCATTCTATGATTCCTGACCTTTTCCTGTGCAATTGTAACATTTTAGATTATATAATACACTTTTAAAGTGGGCAGGAAAACTTCAAATGCAGGAGATCTGAAATTGAAACTCAGGAGTAGTTTGCAGACAGTGCCCCAGTCTGAAAAGTTTGTTGAAAAAGCCATATTGTGTTTTTAGGATGAAAACCTTTAACTTTTGAAACAAATTGTTCCAGTATTATGGGTGATGAATGAGAAATAAACTTTATATTATATTACTTCAAGGCCATAATCTGCAACAGGAAAATTAGCACTATTTTTTTTTTCAATATTTTCCCCCAGAACTGTAGTAAATAATGTTTTCATTTTAAATGGAGGTCCATCTGAACATGCATGAGCCTTTGAGGATGTCCCCTAGTTCCCATAATATACCTAGAGGCCTAAAACCTCATTAGGTGGTGTTTTCCTCTGGTCTGTACACCGAGACCTTAATGGGAACCATCATCAGTTCCAACCTGGTAAGACCACATTTGGAGGTTAGTTGGTGTGGTTTGGGGGGGATTTTGGAAGATTGACACTTTATATTATCCTGAGCTGCAGACTATGACGCTTTTGTCATATTCACTATTCACATTTTAGACCTCAGGTTGCTGTGGGTGTTGATCTTAAGCCTTGAAATCCCATACCTGTAAAATATATCTGTGCTTGAAATGGGCCCATGTGATTACATTGTTTACCGCTGCTGTTGTTTTCAGAACCAAGGACAGCGTGCAGGCACTTCACATTGGCAAGTTGGATCTCGAAATATTATCTATATACCAACTATTTTTATTGGTGAAAATGGAATAGGTACAACAAAATGATTTATTCAAATATGACAGGGCAGATTACACATTTACTAAATAAATTAAGGTATGACAAAGTAAAATATGGCCAGAAATATGATTTTTTATTAGGAGGAATGCTTCACAAGCTATTTAAAGATTCAATAAATGGTCTCCGTGACTTGAAGAAACCAGCTGATAGAGAACTTTTCCAGATTTAAAAAAAATCACATCACTCAACCAGATTGAAAAGGAAGGTGGATTGGTGGATTTCCAGGATAATAATAGCCTTCTTCTCGCTAAAAGTGTCGTGAAGGCAAGTGTGTCTTCCTTTCAGGCTGTGCATTGCAGACTAGAACAGATGTGGACAGGACCGATACATATGCCTAAGATTTGCTTGGGACTCAACACGAAGGCCACATTTTGGATCAATCTCAGGATATAGCTTTGCTAATCTGGCTTGACTATGGTGGACTCTGTGTACATCATTTAGTTGAACTGAACTGAGCCGTGCACGTGAGGAAGATGAATTAAGTCGATTTAAAACAGCATTCCAACAATCATCCATCAACTCCATCCTCAGCTCTTCCTCCCATTTAGATTTAACTCTGTGTATTTTGTCCTCTGTGAAATGCATAATTTCTGCATAAATATTTGATACAGAGACATTCTCAGTTGGAGACAGCGAAAGGAGTTTTTCCTTCTTTAGATCATTAGGGAGATGTGGAAAAAGATCTGATAGCTCTAACAATTTCGTGTAATTCTATGGGTTTTTTCGAATTTCATTTTTTCCTCAGGATCAATAATTGCAAAAATATATTCTCCAAAAAAGACTCCATCTTATTTTCATTAGCTGGTTGTGATTTATATAAAGAAGAATAGAATGATTTAAACATGTAATTTATTTTGTGGGGGTCGTTTACTATTTGGATGGAATTATCTTTAACTTGAGGAATTAAGCATTAGGCTGCTTGAAGTTTTAGCTGATGGACGAGCGATCTGCTGCCTTTACCTCCATACTCGTATGTATCTGTATGTATTATCATCATTTTTAGAACCCAGCTGTATGAATTGTATCAGAATATGACAAGCACAGCCCACAAAGTCAATGCTTTCCCTGCTGCACTGTCTGGCTTCTGTACGACAAAACAGCTACAGACCACAGTAACTTGTAGCAATGTAACGGCTTTCAAGAAATTACAATTTTTAATGTCCTTAATTGTGAAATTTGTATAGTTGATTACAAATGAATCACAAAATTATTCACATTTTTATGTGCTAAAATTTTACAGAGCAGAATTTTATTTTTTTTTCAAATGCAAAATGTGAGTGGATAAAATCTGCTTTTAAAATTGTGCATTTGTATTCATTGTGCAGCGATCGGAAAACACAAACAAAAGTTAACAACAGCAGATGAACACAGCTCCTAATCATACAGCTGAAAATCAGGTTGTTTCAACATTATTAGTCTACTCAAGATTCAATATTGAATCGCCAAGATGAACACAGCGGCTGCAATCATGATCTGTCCGCTTACAAATAACTGCGATTGAACAATTAATCGTGGTTATCGATTTAATCACAATTAATTGAGAGTGATCAAGTTCATTTGACAGCCCTGATTAATAACACATCCAATCTGTCAGCACTGAATTATGCTCAAAGTATTATGACCCACATGAGCACTAAGGGCACCACAGCCTCCACTGGACAAGATAAACTCCATTCACACAACACTAAACACTCAGCTGCTTTTAAGTTTCATGCATTTATTTTGTATTCTTCTAATAAAAGAGGACTTCTTCTCATTTGGTTCTCATCTTTATGGTGGAAGGAATCCATCATAAAAGTTACAGGAGCAAAGCTGACCAGAACGGTGTGCCTCTTCATCACCCAGCCCTGGTCATTCATCACTCTCCAGTTTGCTGCCCTCCCATCTCCGTGCCCATTTATATTAGACTTAATGAGCCATTGAATATGTTGCCAGTGTGGTCGAGAGTGAGTGTTAACACAGCTGATTTGACAGGCCTGCCTACCAGTCTCCCCCACTCCCCATCAGCAGCCCACAATCAGTGCAGCTGGACAGACAGTGTCATCAATTCCCCTTACTGCCTTTCATTCTCATCCTCCCCGTCCCCCCGTTAGCTCTCTCTCCTTCTCTCTCAATGTAAAGCCCTCCTAAACTCTTTCCATTGTCTAGCTATCGCCCCTCCAGCCAAAGTCTCATGGTCAGTGCAGCGGCTTGAGTAATTTAGCAAATATGTACTG
Source organism: Brotula barbata (assembly GCA_900303265.1). Lineage (NCBI taxonomy): Eukaryota > Metazoa > Chordata > Actinopteri > Ophidiiformes > Ophidiidae > Brotula > Brotula barbata. The sequence goes on from OMNV01008967.1 coordinate 92,874, forward strand.
CACACAAGTCACACAAACTCACATACGTGCACATGTTCATCATGTGTATTCAAGGAGTTTTACATTAGGTCTTAGTCAGCTTTCTGAATATGAACAGATCATCTCAAAGTGCACAGAATTGAACTTGAAGCCTAAAGCAATTTGACCCAAATGGTCTAATGGTACGACAAGCCAAATGGAACACGGTGGACTGAACATGTGTGCATTCATCAGTGATTAAAAACACTTTCCTCTGGCCGTAGCTACCAGCTCTGGTCTCCGCAACAATGCCTCGTACAAATTGTAACACATCTTGTCGGCTGTACGACCCAACTAGCTAAGCTACACCTCTGCATCTGACATTTAACAAGATACGATCGCTCGTCATAGCTGACGTGACATCAAACTGCCTTTGCTGCTCAGTTATTACAAGCTGTTCTATCCTGTTAGCCGAGAGAAGGATATGTTCTGCGGCTTGGCGTGTTTCCGTTTCCCTGCACGTCATGTAAAGAACGCCGACTAAGTAGATTGCAAAAGATGACATCCCTTATCTCCCGTTGAAAGCGATCACCAACCAAATTCAAACAATATCTTTTGGCATTTGATATGAAAGTTCCTCTGCTTGCTCTGATGTCAGCTGTTGTCTAAATGCATTAGGTGACCTACATGGATGTAGTCTGGATATATAACAGGAACCAGTTTCTAATGAGGCATCGATCAACACCTCAAAATTAATGCTGTACCTGACATTTAACGAGGCAGATTTGTTCTGTAAAGCTGCATCGATGTGCCTGTCAGCTTTTTAAAGCAGTCATTGACGGTTCCACAATGCTCCATCCATTTTTTTTTAACGGTGGCACGCATGATAGGTCCGTGGAAAAGGAATACGTGCTCCGGAATGTTGCTTGTACCTTCAGTCAATATACAGTGAAACCAGAGGGACGCAGACCTCCGCCAAAGCCACGCAAGCCTACAAAACATTTGTCTAGTGACAATATACACAAATATAGTATTTCTGACTCTAACTATTAAAAAAATGCAGAAATTTTAACAATTCTTGCTCTCTGATTTGTCTTGCGAGGTATCCATTAAAACATACTGGGCTCTTCCCTGGGCCATTATCCAGCCACACATCAAGTTTGCCAAGAACCAAAACAGATCCAGCTTAAAAGAAAACCTACTTGCCACCTAATCTGGGAGATGATGAGACTAACTGACTGGTTTAAATGCTGACACAGACAAGCCTAAATATAAAATCCTTAATTTGAGGCTGCTGAACAGTCAAGTAGGTTCATTACTCACCTCCATAACTCATCCTCGGCCCATCTCAACATCTCCATGGCCATCTAACACACACTGACATATATAAACACACTTACAAAATACACACTGTGCAACTCTTCTCTACCCCAGTGCCTATTCTGGAAATAACACAAAATTATTCACTTATCAAATACTTGTCCTCGGTACACACTCACACACTCACACAAACAACCGTCCATGTTCAAACCTGTAAACTTTCTCTCAGATATACAGGAGGAAAGACACTACTTACCATCCTCTGCCTGAAGTCAGAACAGAATGAGCTCCCTGGCACATGCACACAGGAGCGCACACATACACACGCTGAGAG